>PYFS01005005.1:0-40946 GCA_003671545.1 Ophiognomonia clavigignenti-juglandacearum | reverse complement strand
GGGGGGAAAAAAGTGGGGGTGTTTTTTTTTTTTTTTTTAAGTTAAAAAAAAAGAAGGGGAAAGGTTTTTTTTTTCCCCCTTTAAGAGAAACCCCCCCCCCCCTTTTTTTTTTTTTTTTTTTTTTGGAGACCGTGCGCAGTACGCGAATGTGATTCGAATTTCGGTGGTGTGGTTCTTCTACCTCACCTCATCGTACGCACGACAATAGTCCATGTGTCCAGACGCTCATAATTTCCCTTGTAGTGCCATGGTACGATCGTCATCATACGTTCATCATAGGCAAATTCACCAAATTTCCACCAGGTGAGTTACTACAGCACAATTACGGGGGAAGAAATGGAGTCAAATCCAGGTGCCAACTGGTCGAACGGATCAAGGTGAAAATTTGAGACCGCCATAGACAATGTCTGACATGAGTACTTCTATGGTCTACATGCTAGCCAGGCCTGGAACAATCAGCTACTCTTAACCTCCTTGTCGCCCAGCACACTAATGACTCTCTTGACGCTGTCACGGCTCAAGCACGCATTCTGCCACCTGGTGAAATGCGGGAAATCGTCAGGATTCCATGCGTGGTCTCCAGTGCGGCTACCCATGAAGTACATAACCTGCATGTTCCACATGGTGAAAGCCAAGTCGGCATACGTGCATTTGTCTCCCACAAGCCACTCGGACTTTTCCAGAACCCCGTCCAAAACGCCAGCCACACGCTTGACCTCGGTGCCGTACCGAACTTTCGCTGATTCTGGAGACTCGCCGTATACCGTCTCGTGGAAAACGTTGAACCTTTGCAATAAAATTTCAGAGTCAGCCCAAGCCCGATTGCATTCGCCATGGTTGGTGGGTGGCGATGTTAGGTGTTGGCATGGAGAAGCTTACCATGCAGCTTGACCAAAGTAAGGGCCCTGGCCAGATGCTTGATAGTATGACCATTGCTGGGTCAAATATTTCTCGGGGAAACTGCTGTACGATATCTTGTTGTCCTTGTCGTATGTATCAATTAGGTACTGAATCGGTGGAGTCAGGTCACATGAATCCCAAAAGGTGCAGCCACTACAAAGGTGCGGCGTAGCTTACCTGGACTATGGCACCTGATTCCCAGAGTGTGACACCATGGTTTAAATCGAAGATGGCAGGAACACGTCCATTGGGGTTGACATCTGTGTACGGCTTCTGTTTGAGGCCATCGAGCTCAACCCAGGACGACTCGTAAGGCAGGTTCAGCTCTTCAAGAATGATGAGAACCTTGGAGGGGTTCGGAACCTGGTCTTCGAAACGGTTAGCAGCCACATTCAATTGAATTTTTGAGGCCGAAGAGACTCACTCCTCCAGTAGAGTTTGATCGGCTTGAGGGTCATTGTCACAACTTCTGATGCCCAGTGACTTGCTGAAGTGACTTGCTGAAGTGACTTGCAGAAAAAGAAAAGCAGAGGGAATACCTGCTGAAATCGACGAATTTAAATAGAGAAGGAAAAAAAAAAAAAAAACAGCAGAGAGGATTGTGCCGAACGCAGCCCTAGAGGAGAGCATCACGTTGGGTGACGGGGGACGCTGCGCTGTGCCGTCAAACAAGGGTGGCGGTCTGGTCGCACACACGAACTACCAACGGTCAATTTTGCTACTATCGCATCGTATCCATTGGATGACTCCCTCCCTCTCCCTCCGGATTTGGAGAGGTGTACTACAAATGCGGTGTGATGTGCATCAGGCTCCCTGCGATTGAAAGGTACAAGCTGCTCTGTGCTTTGGGGCTTCAATATCCCATACGTGCCGCCTTTGCCCCTACACTTCCCAAAAACTTCAATTTAAGAGGCATCATACGACAAATATGCTGGACTGGGTAACATTGAGGCTCAATTTCAAGTACGGCTTCTCTTTCCAGTTCTCCGGCCCCAGATGTGCAGATTGCCATGTCGCATTGCCTCAGACCGGTGAGTCCTCCACAAAGGGGTACGGGGGCGGATCACAGCCGTGTCTGCCGCCACGACCGCCACAGAAGTGATTGACTATATTTCATGATGTTGGCATCCTGGCAGCTGGTCAGATGTGCGTTCTCCTGAAGGTGCATGCGCTACGAGCATTGCCTCATGCAGGCAGGCAAGTCGTCACATTGACACCTGAGCAACTGCAGGATACCAACTTGACTAATGATCTTCATGTAATAGACAACGCAGACTGTCACTGACCGTTGTCGTGACCTGGATGCGTAATAAGCAAACAGAGTGACAAGGAGTTCTGATTGAAACTCAGCTTTACTACGGACGTAGGGGCGTATTTGGTTCGCTGAGACTCGGTGGGTTTAAGCGCCTAATTCCAATAGCTGGTTTTTTGTTTAATTCGCGGTTACGGGTTTATAGGCGTAAAGCCGTCGGTTGAGAAAAAAAAAGAATCTACGCTAATCTTTTAATATAATTTTTTTTAAATCCGCTTAAATTAAGTTTATAAATTTAAATACGTTAAATTAGTTAAATACTTTAGATAGAAATAATCTTTACTAAAGCTATTTTAATAGCTATAATATTCAAGCGGTAATTATAGCAGATATATATATATATTAGAAATAATATTAGTATTTTCAGCGTTCTTTATTTCTTTTTTACTGTATTAATATTAAAAATAATAGATTTCGGCTAATCCTTTATACTTATAGTTTATATTTTTGTATTAATTATATATTATTTGTTTAATACAATTTAGCGGTATGATAAAGTATTATGTATATCGTTGAAATCTGAACCTATATCAGAATAAAAATAAAATATTTATTTTTTATATAATTATTCATAATCGAAACTCTCGAAGTTTAACTTTATATTAATAGCGGTATATATAGTGTTCGATATATTATAATTTTAATTACGTTTATAATATATATATATATGTATATATAGTTATAAAATTTGAAATTAATGAAAAATTATAATGAATAATAATTTCTAAGTAATTTTAACACCAATATACTTTTGCTATATATATAATATATATAATATATTAGATATAGATATAATTTACTAGTCAAATTATCAATAAAAATATATTTTTGAATATATAATTATAATATAGAATATAATTTAGCTTTGAAATATATTGAAAAAATCTAATAATATTAAAATTATAGATCTATATTTAATAATTTCAAGTAAATTATTATTGTTTCCACTATCATTATTATTAATCGTTATTATTATTATTATTATAAACCGTTAAAGTTATCGGCTTTTTATATTAGAATATAATATACTTTATAAATTATTTAGTATATCTAATATTCTTATTTTTTTCGCCTAATACTCCAATCTTGCAAAGCTATATATATAAAAAAAAGTAGAACCCGAACCCGAACCCGAACCCGAACGCCTACCGCTAAATAGTTAATGTATCTTTTTCATTTTTTGTCTATTTGCTTTATTTTAGCGTCCTTTCCTTCTAATTATAGCGCCCTTCAATCCAACACTATTTAACACCTAACGCCATTCAACCCACATTTAAGCGGAATTAATTGTAAGGTTGAATGCGTTAGGTTAAATAGCGTTGTGTTAAAGAGCGCTGGTGAAAAATGGAAATAATCCATTCGGGTGGGAGAAAAATGCGGCTAGATTATGTCAGGATTCCTGATAACAAAGAAAGCTACCCGAATTGATATGTGCAGCTCCGCAAAATTAGGGTACCGGGTGAGAGAAATAAGAACGTCGGGTATATTAAAGGAAAAGCCGGGTATACTATATTTGGCTAGGCCTCCTAAGTCTCGCCTATATATATCTAGGTATTGCAAATCTCCTGAATATTACGTGGGTAGAATTATAGATTCGATGATATAGTGTATGAATATAGTGTTAATAGCGCAATATATTAATTGTAATGAATGTATTGCTATAGTAAATCAGGGTTTTTTAACAAAAATTATAATATTTTCTAATAAAGTCGTCTAAATTTCTTTAATTCTCTTTTATTGAAATAATTTTAGCAAATTTTGATTTATATTTAATTGATAAAATCTATTTTATATATTTTATAATTTATTTTCATTTAATGAAACTTTTATAAAACACTTAAAATATTTATTAAATATTAGTTTAAAAAAATTCATTGTCTTCGACAATTTATATAGAATAAGAGTCTTAGAATAATTTTCAATGGTAATATAGATTTTAAGGGTGTATAATAGTAAGAGTACTTACCCTAGCTGTTGTATGTGTAGCTACAGCAGGCGGCAATTTTAACCTAGAAGAATTGCACAAGAGTGCCGTACAGAGCCCAACAGAAGCAGACGTCCTGGCGTCCGGTCACTGCAGTCTCTGGGGCAGACGTGATCTGGCGCTGCGGAACTGCTACATGAGAGGACCCAGTCTCTGGATTCCGAACAGAGGCCGGACGTCCAGTTGCGTGTTGGGGCCTATGACCGAGTTGACCTCTCTGTCGCCCCACGACCAGTTGTTGTTGTTGATAGTGATGCCTGTCTTCCGCACACGTCGTTTCATGTAGTCCACGGCCATCTTCTGTATACTGGCCGAGACACTCTCGGACATGTTCATGTTTTTGAACGAGTGGTCGATGATTCCGTCGCAATCCACAAGTACCAAGGAACCGCTGTCCTGGTACGGACTCAGGGCAACGAGAGCGACAGTGTCCTTGGCGTCTTTGTAATTCTGGAGTTTGACGGTGAAGTCTGTCAGTTTGTCCTTCAGATTCCAGGAAAAGGTGTGATCTTGCCAGAGGGCAACCCAAGTCTGGTCATATCCCAGGGCGACGTGGCAAGGTGGTCCAGTTTCGGAGGCCTGGCTCTTGTCGACCAGATCTTGAGGCAGATCATGCCACAAGAAGCCATTCCTCGTGGCTGTGGTAAAATAGCTCCCGTAAGGTCCCCAAGTAATCTGGGCCTTCTCCTGATCGTCGGGGAGAGATAGCTTGGAGAAGAGCTGGAAGAACGCCAGCTCATACGCCGATGCTGGCTCACGTCAGTTCAGCCGCTCACCAGATCAGGCACGCGGACAATCAGCAGGAGGGCTGACCTGGACCAAATGGGCCCGTTCAAAGCCATGCAGGGCCCGTGGAGTCGGAAGTCGACAAATTCCTCGACAACGCGTGGCAGATTCCCCCATCGGCCGCGAAGGCAGCAGCGTAGCAGCAATTGGCCCCGGAAATATGAACGCGCAATCCGCGGTTGACAGATATAGAGAGCCTGTCAGCGTCCGCTCGCTATTGATGACGGTTCATATACGCATGGAGTAGCTCTCACGCTGACCATTCAAACTTGAAATCATCGTTTGTGTGAAAGTAGTACTGGTTCCACGGACCGAATGCGAATCGCACCTGCCGAGAAGGCTCACAGTTACATTTCTTCTGCTTGGCTTGGCTGAATGTATCTGGGCTTGTTGACGACAGTGCCTTGACAACTGCAGACCTTGCATTCTCTGGCATGGCTAGAAGGTCGAAAAGCACAGGCGGCTCTGCGCATGTGTGTGAGGGTAGAATGACGTTTGCTTTTCAGTTCAGGCTGGGCAGGTGCGATGATTATTTAGTACTATTTGTAACTATCAAAATAACGATTAACTGCATCGTCTTACATGATGCACACACTGGGGGCTGTGGCCGGCAGTCTTGCGCATCTGGGGACTCTGTGATACGTACGCCGGGTAAATAAGGTGCTGACGGAAGGTTGTCACACTGTCGAGCACGACATCTCTTGCAGGCCAGCTTGAAACCCACTTGCAAACTCACCTCTTTGCTAATCCCCAGGCAAAGACAGCCTTTCTAAATCCTCGGGTAGAGCATGGCCACCGCATACTTCGGATTCCCATGCCTCCCGATCCGCCGAATATGGTTCTGCACCCGCGCCCGCAACTCCTCCACATCCGTCGGACTCTGCCCCTCCAGCGCCACCGCCTCCTCCTGGTCCTCCTCGGCAGCGGCGGTGTTGCCGGCGAGAGCAAGCTGTCTGCGAGCGAGGTTGATCAGCGCGTCTGGCCGGTCCAGGAGAAATGCGTAGACGTCGCCAGTCGTAGCGATTGTGATGCCCGGTACTAGCATGATGAGGCGCGCGAGGGTCCTCACGGGCCCGCGCGGGGCGGCGGCAATGGTGTTGAGGAGGCGGGTTTGGAGATGTTGGGGTGGGTATGTGGTGGTGCTGTGAGAGGACTGGGACTCGTCGACAATGTGGACAGAACGCGAGACCATGGTTGAGCTAAGTAGGCCTCCAGGAGGCTTGACTTGTAGCTGGCGGTGCTCCTTGAGAGCGATGTGCATAGAGTAGATTTACCTGTGGACTCTGAAGATTGGTAGGAAGCTGTGTAAGCTCATGACATACACTCACTCTATCAAGACAGTCGGTCAGTCAGTCAGAGCGGATCCCTCGAGCTCGCCGTCCCAGATGGCTCTTTTAGAACAGTGCTCCGCCGAAGATTTAGAAACTGGTGTGTTCAACATGCATTATAACACACGAACAAGAGCAAAGAAGAGCCCTTGGTCACACGTCCAGATTGACCAATGCCCCTTCTTTTGTGCGCGCTGTGTTACGAAAACTCGCAGAGCCCCAGGTGACCAGTCAGCCCCATCAACAAAACTCGAGCCTCAAGTGACAATGTCATTGTCCGTCTGCAACAAACAGACAAGCCTTGATTGTGCCCAGTCACAGCAGCTCCAAGCCGAGTCTGCCCCCCCCCCCCCTCTTTGTTGTGAGCGAACATCGACATTGTGAGCACCATGGACAAGGCGCCCAACAGTAGCAGCACCGCAGCTCTCTGGGGTTGTGCTGATGAATTGGGTCCCGACTCCGGAGGTTGTCTTGCTCTGCGAGCGAAGTTAGCCGTGAAGACGTAGGTATAGTACCGACGTGGCACCCACCCAATCCAGCGCATTCCCTCCATCAATCCGCGAGCAGACAGACCCTCGAGAGCACACTCGCAGTTAGTAGCATGCCACCACACCCACATGAACGGCCCGATCACCTACGCTACCTACCAGATAAAGTTCAAAGTAAAGCCGCAGATCCCCGCTCCCAATGCGCCGGTAACGGTGCCAGATTGTGCCCGTAGGCCGACTGGGACGGAGGGGTAGCATCGCATGAACCTTCAGCGTCGCATCACCACACCCTGCCCCCTTGCCCCGTTTCTGCTCGCGTGGTCAAGAGGCTTTTTCACATGCCGTGAAATAACAAATCAAACGCGGAAACCTTCGCAACGGACTCTTTTCTCGATTCAGGGGTCAGCGAAGATGCACGCACTTAACGAAGCTCACCTTTATCAACATTGAACCTCATGATAGGTAGGCGCACGAAGCTCCCGTCCCGTAGGCGCGGAAAACAAAGCAAAGAACGTACGTACGCACGTCACTTTCGTTGCCTCGCGCGGGCCGAGATAATAATTATTGATTACTCTAGCGGGCCTTTCATCTACTGGTAGGACCCGAGTCTGTAGTATGCCAATATGGACAAAAGAAGATTGAAGAAACGTCTATCCGGACCTCACCAGGACACGCGCCACCGTCCTAAAGCGGAAAAAGGCCAGGACGGATCGGCTGTCCTATCTTTTCTCCTGGTCTTTGCCGTCGTTCAGTTCATCATCAGTAAACCTGTTCCTTGACCATGTGCTGTCCCTCGTCTTGCCGTGCGGATGCCCTTCAGCCGTAATGCTGCCTGACCGGAGATCATCATCCCGCCATAAAACTTTTCTGCACACAATCATAATCCAGCCAGCCTTGATCAGCCGTGCCTCGCGAGAACCCCTCCCATATTTGCCCCCCGTCTGATAATCCAACCAAGCCACTCTTTTGTATGACATGACCCATTCAGTAACACAAGAGCCCCAACTCCATGACCAAGCGAATGACCCGGAAAGATGCACGGCCTTCTCAGATATCTATATCTTCATGGCAGTCATCTGCACTGGTCGTGCCGTCCATAGACTTTTCGTACATCCTAAACTGCCCAGGCATTGAATTCGATTCCGAGACGGATAGCTTCCGCGCCTACGCTTTGCGAGATCGGACAGAATTCGAACCCTTGGCCTTGCCGTTGACCTTGGCGCCAGAGGACTGCGCCTCAGGGTCTGGGGTCTGGTTGTGAACGAGGTCGGGCACAGGGGCCTGGGACATGCGACGAAGGGTCTTGCGGGTAGACTTGGCGAGGCTCTTGGGCGCTTTGTTGTGGTAGGTGGCAATGTAGAAAGAGATGAAGAGCACGAGGTACGAGGTGAGGACACCAATTCCGCTAAATGCGGCGAACTCCTCGCCCGCGCATCTGCCGGCATTGGGCCACTGAGGCCTGTAGGTGGAGACGAAGTAGGTGTAGGAGGCGAAGTAGACGAATCCTGCACGCGTGGTTAGCAAATAAACCAGAGTCAATGTAAGCGGGAGAGAACGAACCAAGGTCGATGATGAATTGAATGATCTGCAAGCGAGTGACCCACTCCTTCCACCAGCAGCGGATACCACGGGCGCTCTGGAAGTAGTACCAGTACATGAGCACGTGGACCATCAGGTTCAATGAGATGACGACCCAAGACACAGAGGTGCTACCGAGGAGTTGAGTGTAGCAGAGAACAGCGGTAGCGCCATGGTGGTAGCAGTGGAGGAAAGCTAGAGGCGCAATCTGCGTCAGTCGATTGGTCAAGCGGATGGAAGGGACCACAGGTAGGACACGTACTCAGAGGCTTCTTCTTGAGGAACAGGAACACGGTGTCCAGAAGCTCAAGGTATTTGGTCAGGTAGTTTAGCTATTGCGTCGCATTAGCACTCAGGAACAGGTCGGCAGAGATTTGGCGCGCTACGTACGTAGTACAAGACGACAAGAGGTTGTGTCCATCCTCCGTCATGGTCGCAGATGGCAAAGAAGATGCCCTTGCGCACGACGGTGGGCAAGATCTGCTCGACGAAGAGAGCCAGGAGAACAGCAGAGACCGCAGTCAGGAGGAAGTTGTGGACCAGGAACAACTTCTTGAGCTGGAGGGGTTCCTTGTTGCGCATAACCTCGCGACCGCCCAAAATGATGATATAGTAGACAAGGACAAAAATGCCCGTCTCTTTCAGCGTTGACATGGGCGTGACACCAGCCTGGAAGCGGAAGTCATTGGCTGGGTAGCCAACGACGGCCTCGAAGGCCTTGTTAAAGATGGGCCATAGCTGGATCCCGAAAGGGCGGTCGATAGTCGGGAGAGGTAGGCGTTCGTAGAACGTGGCAGAGGATGCGCTGTCCATGGTGGGCAGACAAGCAAGGCGACTCGGGGTGAAGTGAAGCCAGGCCGGACAAGACGATGCGGGGGCGGATGGGTCGGAAAGGTATATTTCTGCAGGCGATGGATGTCAGGTCACTGATAAATGCAGTTTGTTTGAAAAGGAGAGAAATGCCCAGGAGAACAAGTTGCTTGTGGCTTGGTGTTCAGGCACCTGAGAAGTCGCGTGCCAGCACTGGAGGAGGGATCTACCACCGGACTCGAGATGCTAGAGGAGCTGGTGCAATCGTTCCATCAGGAATAGCTCGTGCTTACCTCAAAAGTGCAAGTTTTGACAAAACCACCACCACAATGACGATGACCCAGTCGCAACAGCCCAAACCCAAAAAATAAGGAGGGACAAGAAGGAACCGAAAAGGGAAAGCACCAATGGCGAGTAAGGCTTTCTCAAGAGAAGAAGAGAAAAGTTTGGGGTTGACAAGAGAAGTTTTGGGAATACGGAATTGGACCTTGGGAAATGCCTAAAACTGAATAGGAGAACCAAATTGCCAGCACAGCACCTAATCTCACCCTGCAGAGAACCCCGGGCAAGCTGACAGGGATGCTCTGCATGTGACGCCAGGCACTCCCGATGCCGAATCCAACCCAGCTCCTCTCACTGGTGCCGAACCCAACAGTTGACGGATTTTGAAATTGTGCTGTAATTTCTACTACAAAATCAGTCCAGCGGGACAATTTGTATAATCCTTGGTATAACGACCAATCTCCTGCTGTCCAGTGCAAATACTAGAAGAACATCCTCACCAAGCATATGACTTTTATCCTGCTAATTTGTGGTAAACCAGGTGTTCAGCTACATAGTACCTAGGTAAATCAGTACATAATTGAGCTGCCTAGGACCTATTCACTCCAGCACCTATCTCCAAATAGGCGTACACAAAGTATGTCTATAATAGATTATACCTACATGATACATATATAGTAGTGCAGTAGAGTAGATAGTGCCCTTGACTTTATATGCTACCTGATAGTACCGAAAAGCACTCTACAGCTTGTTAGCACTTACTCAGATCTCCATCAACATCCTACCATCCTACCTTTAGAAAACAGCGCACTTTTTCAAAGATCACATTCTGTTCAAAGACCCTATTGCAAGCTTATTCAGCTGCCAAGAACTCGAATCATATCTCAAAACAGGATTTCTACTACTAGAAAGGACAAAGACATATACAACTCTGACATTCTTCAGCTAGTGGTCCCAATTCAGTATGTAGCTGCTCCATGAATTGTACAACCAGCACTGTCGCCCGTTGCTATGGCCAGGAACAAGGACAAAGATGTAGTACCTTTTTCAGCATATTGTTTCAATTGGTATCTGTGTACAAATGTGCCTGTAGTCCAGGTGATGACTTCAGATGACATGCTTCCTGGTAGTGAGCTCGGCAAGAACCGGCTGACTAACCCTATTCCCATTGGCTCAAGCCCCCTGTCCGAGCTCCATCATGGGGCATGGTTCGACAAATTTGTTCCTGCAAGTTGCAATTGCACCCGAGACTTGGAACCACCACGACCAACGACCTCGCACTTACACTCAACCCCCGACCCGACCACCAGGCAAACCACTATCCACTCCACTCTCTAGGCTGTGTCCTTCTGCGTCACCCAAACCCACCCTCAGGTCTTCTCCCTTCCCACACCCACCCCTCCAACTTCTCCCGTTGCGCAAAAAAGCCCGCAACAACATCCGTGCCCTCCCCCCAAAAATGTCTCTCCTCCGTATCGCCGCCCGCGGCCCCGCGAACTCCTCCTTCCTCCGTGCCACCATCCGCCCCGCCGCCGCCCGGCCCCTCGCCGTCGCCCGTCCTGCCTTCAGCACCTCGTCCCGCCTGCGGTCCGAGCACCAGGAGGAGTCCTTTGAGGAGTTCAGCGCCAGGTGAGAGAGCATGCCCCCAAAAAGCTGGCCGGTCCGAGGATAGCAAGGGAGATAGACGTCACGTCATGCCCCAAGCACCCACTACATGCCCAGCGAGGTCAATGGAGAGTCAATTGGGTCGGCGGCTAGCTTCAGGAATGATCAATTGGGCTGACAGAAGCTATTCGTCTCCTGTAGATACGAGAAGGAGTTTGAGGGTGTTCAGGATGTCTTCGAGCTGCAGGTCAGTGTATCTCTGGCCCATTCATTTGGGAGCTGGCCGGACATAGGAAGGTCGGGACTGAAGCGGACTAACGCGCCACCCAACTACAGCGCAACTTGAACAATGCTTTCGCCTACGATCTCGTGCCCTCGCCCTCCGTGTGCACCGCCGCGCTCAACGCTGCCCGGCGCGTCAACGACTTCCCCACTGCTGTGCGGATCTTCGAGGGTATGTTTTCCCGGTCTCGTGCTGTGCCACAGCAGCTTCCGGCAAAGACCAGACTCAATGGCAACGCTGGCAATTACCGATCGACCACCACCGAAACTGACACCACCACATAGGCATCAAGTCCAAGGTCGAGAACAAGGAGCAATACGAGCAATACCTTAAGGAGCTCGAGCCCCTGCGCAAGGAGCTGGGCGTCGAGCTGAAGGAGGACCTGTACCCGGAGGCCAAGCAGTAGACGGAAGCTAGAGAGAGAGAAAGCGGGCGATAATTCCACGGCTGCGGCGACGGCCAGCCGACGAAATCTGTCACCGGCAGGAGGAAGCAGCAGGGCGTAGAGCAGGGACACGCGAGAGTGGGGATATTCCTCGAGGAGGGAGTGTGCCGTCCTTTTCGGATCTTGACCATTCATCATCTCCACAATCGTACGGGACCAAAACAACGCGAAAAGCATCGTCCAAAAAACTTCTGTATATTGTGTTCTACCACCAGCAAGCAGATCGGGGACCCCTCCGAGCAAAGCCATACGATTAGACAAAAGCATGCGAGCAAAGCACCAGGGAGCGGCGGACGGAAAGCAGAGGGATGGAGGCAGGAGCGATATCCGGTGGAATTCTGCCTTTTCAATAGAATGGAGGATGGGGGCTTGGAGATTTGTCAGTCTTGAATGTTGTGTACTGTTCCCTGGAAAATGAAAGATGATATTATAATGAGTGTACTGCTCTGTTCAAGCTGAAGGCTTGTTCACGCTGCCTGTGTCTGCTACGGAGTACAGTGTCTTAAATATCTGAAGATCTGCGAAAACGTGACATAGCTGAAGATTTGGACAGAATGCTTTCACTTGTCCCATTATCAGGTACATATACAGGAGTTGAGCACATAAAATGGCAAGGACCACGCAAATCAAGAATCAAGAATTAATGTTGCTTCGACCGACTTGCAGGTAATCAAGTCTCCGAAATCTAGTCCGCTTCCTCCACTTCATGTCGCGAAACTAAGGGACCTGCCAATGATCAAGAAAGATGAGCTTCCAAAATCTCTGCCCAGCCAAAGTCTCAACCAGATCTGAACGTTCATTTATCCAGCAGCATCCCTCTTCACGCATCAACCTCCCCTTGAACATGCTTATGGCTACAGCGAGAGAAAGAAACTGCCCACTCGATGACCACTGTGGTGTCTGAATATCATCCGCGGGTCTATCCGTTGGTGGGCAACGCACAACCTCCCCTCCGTTCCACGGGTACCTAGCTCCATAGCCCAGAACGTAAGCCTAACCATCCCTCAAGTGCGCGCCCCGCGGCCCAAACAGCGTCCCACCAGCTCCCAGCCCGTTCCCACCAGCACCAGCGAAATCTCCCACAGGGCTGGTATTGCGACTACCCATCTGCCGAATCCGCGGACTCCGCGGCACACTACTGCCACGCGTCTCGCGCCCGCCAAAGCGCGCCTTCAGCCCGCGAATCTCCTCGTTCTTGCGCTCAATCTCGCGCTCGCGGTCAGCCCTCAACCCGCGCTCCTCCTCGTACATGGTGCGCAGCTGGGTGGCCGCCGCGTCGTTGTGCGCGACGTGCGCGGCCGCGACGTTCTCGCTGGCGCGCGTCTCGAGGTCGCGCACGCGCAGCGCCAACTGCGTGTTTTCTTGACGAAGCGCGCCCACTTGGCTGGAGGCCTCGCGGTATGAGTTCTGTATATACTCGATGCGCTCGTTGGCGGCGGTGAGCTTGCGTGCGGCGGCGTCCTTGTCGGCGTCAAACTTGCGTTCGGCGAGTTGGACGGCCGCGGCTTGGGCGGCTTCTTGGTCGTCGGTCCGAGCTGCTTTCTCGTGGAGATCCTGCAGTTCACGTTTCTCGGACGTAACTGTGTCGAGACTCGTCAATGTGCGGGCAAGTTTCTTTTCAACGTCGGCCAGGACTTTGACGGCTCGATCGCGTTGGGCCTCGAATTGACCGCGGTCGTTGATGGCTTCTCTGTACTTTGGCTGGAACCGCCGGACGGTATCTGCGTAGTCTTCGACTTCTTTGCCCTTATCGTTCAATGCAGTCTGCAATTCACCAACCTGAGGTTTGCGTTAGCCTTTTTTTTTTTTTTTTTTTTTTTTTTTTTTTTTTTTTGACAGGTGTTGATCACGTAGAGCATAGTACTCACTAGGGTTACCAGGTCTTCAAGCTTCTGAACAGACACTTGAGCGATACCGCCTTTCACGCTGAAGTCAGGACCCAAACGTTTCTTCAACGCCTCGCTGAGCTGGATCTCGTCGGCGGAAGATGAGCCGATGCGAGGACGTTTTGAGACTTCGGCACTACTAGACGAGGATACTCGACCTCGCTTCTTGTCTCGACCCAGTCTGTCTCGGAAAGCCTGGTACTCTTCGAGAATACTAGTAGGAATCATTTGGTGCTCCCACGTCTCGTATCTCACTTCTGGTGCCGTGAATTTATTATCCTCCACCATGTGAAACGCCAGCTCCTCGGCAAGATCAATGGGTGAAGTCACGTGCTCCAGTCCTGCATCTTGCTCAGCATGCTGGATCAGAAGATTAAGGAGCTTGATCTGCGCGAGTCGCCTCTCAAGGGGGTCCATGATAGGGGACAGACGGCGGTTGATGTGCTCCAGTGAGTAGACCTCGACCAGTGTGAAGATCATCGGGTTCTGGTTCGTGGCTTCGGTGGTCTTGTACTTCTGAAGCAGGCCAGATGACTCTGCACTCTCATCGTAAGCTACCACGAGATTGCCAGTCAAGATCTGCTCAGTGTCCCTGAGGGTAGTGTCCACCAGCACCACTTTACAGGCAGAGGTGGAGTCTTGCTCAGGTGAGGTGCTTGGCCAATCTTGCTGTGCGTAGCGGTACGTGATGTGGCTCTGGCTCACAATGGCCTCTACCTTTTCCATGACCGCTCCGCCGGCGGCGAGGATGACAACCTCAATGGTAGCGTTTCGGAGGTGATTAATCAGCTCGTAGACGAACGATAGCTTGCTGCAGGTATCACGTGCATATCGCATCCACTCATTCTGGGAAAGATCTTGCAGGTCTTGGTGGTATGGAGGCAAGTTGCTGAACTCGGCAAGAGTCTCCAGCATCGCGTCAATCTTGACTGTCGCTTTGCTATTGGACAACTGGACTGCACCGCCGTACGAGAACTGGGAGATGAAAGACCGAATTTCCTCTCTGTGTGCCTTGAGAATGGTGGTCATCTCTTGACGACTCCGAGCTGGTGGTGGAAGAGCAGTGAAATACTCGTTAGGCGCGGTATCCTCGAAAGGCAGTATTCCCAGATCGTGATGATCCGGCATCGCTGTGTCGAGGTTCTTTGTCGCGACATCCCCACCAAGCGGTCCCAAGTCGCCTTGGTACGAGCCATCTGCGAACCTGTCAGGATCCCTTGGTCCCGGCAAAGATCTTCCGAGGTGCGCAGCGTCAGTACTGGCCGCCATGTGTGAATCCTCTCCGGACGACGCATCTCCAAGTCCATCCGGCTCATACCCTGATCCTGTGAGCTGTGCCGGGGAAATTGTTCCTTGTTCGTTGTCGGTGGCTTGCATGCGTGAGCCGAACTCGCGGCTGAAAGGTGTCACCGCAAAAGCCGAAACCAGGCCCATGCTTGGATCTTGGTCAACGGAGCCCGATGCTGGCATGGTGTCCGCAAGAGATGCCACATTAGAATCAACAGCAGAAGCAGAGTCGTGCTGCGGACCCAAAGAACTGGCGGTCAAGGCAGTGGGGAGCGGGCCTTGATCCCAGACTACACCGTTGGAGACATCCAAAGACGCCTGCTGTTCGTTCTCGACGGGGTCTTGCTCGACACTATTGATGATCGCTGAAGGCGAGTCGGGCGCCAGAAGCTCGTCTTCGGGACCAGGGCCTGCGTCACCGCTCATGGCGGCCGTATCAGTGGACAGCGAAGATCTGTGTGTTGAGGGGAAGAACTCCATCTGCACATCACGAAGCTGGTCAAACGCCGACCGCTTTTGGGGTGCAGAAGAAGCCTGGGAGTCCTCCATCATCGCACACTCTGGCTTCTTGAACTCTGAGATAGCGTGTTGCTTGATTGAGTGGTCTAAATGGCAGCAATCAGCAATCCTTGTTG
The DNA here is from genome assembly GCA_003671545.1 of Ophiognomonia clavigignenti-juglandacearum. Classification (NCBI taxonomy): domain Eukaryota; kingdom Fungi; phylum Ascomycota; class Sordariomycetes; order Diaporthales; family Gnomoniaceae; genus Ophiognomonia; species Ophiognomonia clavigignenti-juglandacearum. The sequence continues at coordinate 25,337 of PYFS01005005.1, read as the reverse complement.
TGGTCGCAAATTTGATTTCACTTCGGAAAGTTTTGCTTACGTGTTGGGGTCCACTGATTGCTGATGTATAAGCAGGTCGATGATAAGATGCCAATTGTTGCGGATCTGGGTTTTCTGGACGTTGCAGCGAGGAATCAGGCACAACCTCGTACTCTTCAGAGGCAGTGAAGAAGTCGTTGTCAATCTGGGTCGAGAAGAGTTGTGATGTTCGATCTTGTAGTGGCGAAACGAGCTGCGCCGGTTGGTATGATTCGGATTGGGATGTATCCTCCACTACAGCTGACTGATTGTCTGCGATGACTCGTGATTGCGACTGAGACTGCGGTTTGGCCTCTGACTCGGTGGATATCGCGAACTCGCCAGGTTCAAAGGCAGGTTGAGAAAGAAAGGCACCGAAAGGGTCGGACGGGGTGTCCTGATTGTTCGACGCCGCAGGTAGGAGTGAACCGAAAGATTGATTGTGACCAAGGTGCTGTTGCGAAAGTGAGTGTGGCTCAGGTTGTATGGCAAGAGAGTCGTTCGCAAAGAAGACTTGGTTGTAGTCGGGTTGGCGAGACGGAATGGTAGATCCGGACGATTCTTTGTGGCTTCCGTTCGGGCTGGCTGAGCCTGCCTTTTTGGGTTGCTCAGCAGTTCCAGGCACCTCCACAATACTCTGGCTCAACACGTTTGAAAAGTCTTGAGAGTCCGGGATGGCTGTTTGGCTAATACCTGCTCGTGCTCTTGGGGGAGCTTCGTGTGCAGGGCTGCCGGTGAGAGCAGGCTGTGAGTCAGCAATGATGTCCTGGGATGGCTGTGACGAGGGGACCCAGAACTGTGATGGGGGAAGGTCACTGTCTGTATCCAATTCTGAGATCTGGGATAATGAGATGGCAACCACACTATCTGTGTCGAAATCTGGTCTTGTCCTCAGGAAGTCAGATTTGGACAGCAGGACAATGCCAATGCCGTGAGAGCCTGAAGAGGGGGATGAAGCTGCCAGTGCAGGAGACTGGCTTGGTAGCAAGTTTGGGGATGCCTCTGGCAAGACTTGTTGATGTTTGGCCTGCTCCCAGTCCTGAATAGCCAGGTCGTTCACGTTCTCTTCAGGTTCCTATGCACAGATTAGCATGCAGTTTGTCATAACAGAGGGATGCAATCAATGGCAAGAACATTTCAGACTTGATTGACAGTCTAGTACCTACCCAGGTCGTCTCATAGGCTTCTCCAGTGACAGGGTTATCCTCCCAGTCAATCTTGTAGAAGCGCTTGCCGTCTACAACCTTCTCATTGATGATGTCCTTGACCGCGAAGATGTCCTCCTGAGTGGGCTTCTTTGCCTGGAGCAGCTTCTGCCGCTTCTTCACTGGTGGTATAGCGGAAATAGGAGAAGCGGATGCGAAAGGCGATGGCTGTTTGGCGGTTTTGCGTGGTCGTCCCCGACCGCGCTTCTTGGTGGTAGTGTGGGAGGTGGTGGCTACAGGTGTTGACACGTGAGTTGCGCTGGAGCGGGACATTGACAACTAATCTTTGCCCATAATTCCTTTAATATCCTCAGTTCGTGTGTTAGACATAAGAGTGAGTTGCCCCGATGCTAGCCCTGTTGCTGGTGGGTGATGGGTCATCGGCATTGGTGATTGTTGCAGTGGAATGATATGAGTGAGGTTGTGAGATCGCGCATGCGCCTTGTCGGCTGCTCCTGGCGCGCTTGTGAATAACCCTGGTGACAGGGGACCCCCCTTATAAGTCTCCACCTGGGCCACCCCTTCCACTAGCCGCCTTTCACATTGCATCTACAATGAATGGTAAAGGGATAAGCCATGCTACCTGGGCATGTCAAAGAAGAATCTGGAACCCTTCTCTACATTATGAGAGGAGTGCCTGACATAGTACCTTGCCAGAAGACAGAAGGCTGATTAGATACTTGGTAATAATACCAGGTCTACCTGAGATTACACCTGATATATCTAGCACCTAGGTACATTATATGGAGCTTCTGGAATACTGCTATTCAAGAACCCTATGTGGACTTGTTTCCTCCAAAGAAATATGGTCCCTCTCGAATCGTTGTCTATACAGATCTGGGGGCCAAGTAAATTAGTACCTGGGAAGAAGTAACGAAGTCTCCTTCATTCAGCAGGCGAAGCCCACACAACAAGGGGCCTTCAGGTAAATTCGGGACAGCTTCCCATACGCAATGCTGCTAAATTGAACCCATCTCCGTTGCACTGAAGTTACATTTTCATATGATATATATGTCGTCGGCCAGTCATGTGTGGAAACGGCCCGGTGTCTCCAGTCTCGCCTCCGGGAAACCGGGGTCCTCGTCGCCTGTAGATCGGTCCGCACACAGCTCGGGCCACAAATAATCGGACCGTGGATTTGAAACACGCCGTGGACATTTACAACAGGGGTTTTTGCATTGGAGCGAACTCAATAACTAATAACGATATTTCGAAGGCAAATAAATGCACTGGATCATGAGAAATGTCTCGAGGCCCAGATTGACTGACTGACTGACCGCGGCGAGGTCCCGCCATTCCGCCTCCTTCCGACTTCTCTTTGTACACGTGCCAAGTCCAATTGATTCTGCACGTTTCCGCCGGCCACCTGAATTCCGGCAATTCCATTCCGCTCCCACGCCATCACGACCCCCTCACCGGCCCAGTAACCTGGATAGCGACCATGTTGACCCCAGTATCAATGTAGAATCGGTCGGCCTAGTGAGCATGCATCGCTAATCTTGCCTGCATGAACGGTGTGTAGCGTCTGTCGGTCGGCCACGCGTGAGGCTTGAGTGGCATCTCAAGTAAAATGCTGTTCCCTCCTCCTGTTCGTCAACCCTGTTCCCTTCTTCTTTCGTCGTCATGTGCCTCCTTCACGTTCTTTCTTGAGTGAGGGTTTTGGTATTTTGAGGGTCGGTCCTGTGGAAATGATTTGCTGACCTGAAGTGCACAATGAAGCCTCAGTATCCCTTTCTGGCCTCGACTGCCGCGGCTGCAGCAGCCGATGCCAGCCTGCCCGGAGCGACATCTTTCGTCGTACCGACCGCCTTTCCTACCACTGTGTATTCGTCATTTTATGGTGAGGAAGATACGATTTACGACGAGAGATCTTGTGCTAATTTATGAATTAGTCAACCCGGGACCGACCCAGGAGCCTCAGCCTGCCATCTTTGATCCCGTCCTAAACATCACCTTCCCTCTGAACTTGACGGACCCTTCTACTATTCCCACAGAAGATGCGGACCCAGTACTCTACCCCCGACCCGTCGCCAATCTCTCAGATGCCGCAGCGGAGGCCGTCATCTCCACTTCCATCTCTCAAATCCTAGACATCATCTATGGCACCAACTCGGGCCTGACAGACAGCTGCTCAAAATGTGTTGCAGTTCTATCTGTTGGGCAAATAGCAGCCAAGCTCGCCCCTTTGTACTTACCCGATGCCATGGTCCAACTCTGCCAAATGACCGGCTTCAGCACGAACGCGACATGCCAGTCGACTTACGAAGCCAGCGCTTTTGGAGCCGTATGGACGCAGGTGCTAGCCAAGGCTGATGTCGCTGGGCTGGACGGCCGGTACATATGCTCGTCGCTCAGCACGAAGTTCTGCAGCGCGCCACCCGTCATTCCCACGAAAGCAGTGTTTCCCAAGGAGAGGCCAGTGGATGTAAGGGTACCGGCGAGGAGTGGGCAGCGGGTCAAAGTTTTCCATCTGTCGGATATGCATCTGGACCCGCGGTACGAGTATGGCACGGAGGCAAACTGCACGACTAGTCCTTGTTGCAGGCCGAGCACTACTTCCTCGAATGGCAGCATGCCCTCGATCGAGCTCCCGGCTCCCCTGTATGGCTACTACAAGTGCGACTCGCCCTACTATCTCGCCCTTGCGGCTGTACAGTCCATAGGGCCCCTCACCGGAACCTCCCTTGAAGATCCACCGGCGATGACATTCTACACCGGCGACCTGGTCACCCACGCCCCAACACAGGGCCAGCTATCTCAGGCGTTCGTGGAGGACGTGGAGGACTCCGTCCTACAGATGTTCAAAGCCTACATAGGCGGCCCGATCTACGCCGCGCTCGGCAACCACGACAGCAGTCCCGAGAACAACGATGCGCCCCACGCCATTGACGGCGACGGACCGCTAGGAGAACAGTTCTCGTGGAACTACGAGCACATATCCAAGCTCTGGGAGCATTACGGCTGGATCAACAGCACCACGCAGGCCGAGGCAGCAGTGCACTACGGCGGATACGCCGTGACGCACCCCCTCGGCGTGCGCATCATCACCCTCAACACGGACTTCTACTACAAAAGCAACTACTTCTCCTTCCTCCACACCTCCGACCCGGACTACTCGGGCATCTTCACCTTCCTCATCGACGAACTCCAAAACGCCGAAGACGCCGGCCAGCGTGCCTACATCGTGGGCCACGTGCTCACGGGGTGGGACGGCACGAACCCGATGCCCAATGGCGCCGACTACTTCTACCAGATCGTGGAGCGCTACTCGCCACACGTCATCGCCAATGTCTTCTTCGGCCACACGCACGAGGACCAGGCCTTCGTGTACTACGCGAACAACGGCACCGCGCAGACGGCCGAGGCCGCGATTGCCAGCGCGTGGGTCGGCCCTTCGCTCACGCCGCTGACGAACCTCAACTCGGGCTTTCGGATGTACGAGATCGACACGGGGTCGTGGGAGGTCATGGACGCGTTCACGTTCTACTCGGACGTGTCGTCCTTCTCGGCCCTGGAGGGCAGCGGCGCAGGGCCGGTCTGGGAGTTTGAGTACTCGACGCGCGCGGCGTATGGTGCGGCGGCGGGCTGGGGCGCGGACGAGCCGCTGAATGCGACGTTTTGGCACCGGGTGACGGAGGCGATGGAGCGAAATCGGGCGCTGGTGACGCTGCAGAACAAGTACCAGGGGAAGAGTAGTGTCATGAGCCCGAACTGCACGAACCAGGCGTGTCAGGATGCGAGGGTGTGCTACATGCGTAGTGGGAGCGTGGGGCTGGGTAGACAGTGTCCCCAGGGCTTTGGTAGCGTCCAGAGTCCTTTCACTGGGACTGATTATTAGAGTGTACAGACCACAGTAGAGACAGAGTAAGAGAATGCTCCAACAGCACATTGTCACGAATTGACATATTAGCTCCCCTGAAAAAAAAGGCACTGGGCTGAGGGCCAGTGTCAACAACCTTTGGATGATCGCCTGCCAATTCTGTTCTTGCGAGTTGTCTCTGAGCCGTCTGTCTTGTACCAGTAGTTTTGGTACAGACGGGTGCTCTTTCAGTCAAAAAAACGGGTACGAAGAGGCACTCTGAAAAGAGGTATCAGACATTAGCTTCATGCTTATCAAGGCGAATTCATTGATGAATGTCGGAGCAGGAGGACGACCGATGTCATCGGCGTAAATAGCAGCTTGCCTTATCTGAGATAAGCCCGACTTTCTGGACCTGCCACTAGTAAACCACCATTCTTCAGCTCCAACTTGAGAGCTTTCTCCTTCAAGCAAATTCTTCAAATTCTCAGATGCAAGAACTGCGCACCTTCTTACGACAGATGCCGCCATAGCAGGCCTATCTGTGACATGGACGACTCAAACGGCGCCGATCGGGCGCAGAGGCGTAGGCGAAGCACGAGTAGATCCCTCGCACGGCACAACAACGGTCACGAGGGCCAAGACGGAGATGGCTACCAGAGTGATGCATCCTCGCCGGGTGTCTACAGAAGGATGAGCTTGAATCGAAGCACCTCGAGACATTCCGTCTTCGAGGACACCGAGATGGCGCAGGACGAAGTATGTCGCGGCAACCACTCGGAAGCCACCGGGGAGGATCAACCAACTAATACCGCGTGTGTCGCAGCTCTACTCCGGCCCTGTCGCCGAGTCGTTACCTTCGAGCATATCCGCTTTCCATCGACGACGAAGCCGCGCAGACTCGACCACCAGTTTCGCATACTACCCGGACTCACCCGAAGACCTCGACCGCGAGGCGGTGCTCGCCGACGAGGGCATTCTATCCATCGACGATCTGGACGAGCAGCCCTTCACGATAGACATCGACGACGACAACGACGACGACGACGACGACGACGATGACGAAGAAGCGATCGAGGGCGTACTTATACCGGAGCCCAGCCCGGTGGACAGCGGCAGGCCGTCCGACGACGATGACGACTCCTCGTTTGCGCACCGACGGTCGTCGTCCCACTCCCACCACTCGGTGCACTCGCGGCTGATCCGGCGCGAGAGCAACATGACCGAGACGAGCGCATACGGCGGCGGCAGGTTCTCCCAGAAGGTGTACATGCCGAACGAGGATCTGATGGTAGTGCTCGCGGGCTTCCGTACAAGTGGTGTCGGGCTGGCCGCGTATACGTTTATTTGCGTCGCGAGCTTTGGGCTTGGGTGGCTGCTGTTCCGGTGGCTGCCGAGGTGGCACGTCTGGTTGACGGGCAAGAAAGCGCCGCTGAGGGAGGCTTCATGGATCGTGATCGAGAACCAGTGGAATGAGATGGCCATCGTCAAGGTCGCTGTCACGCCATTTGGCCGGGCCATGTCCATGGTCTTTGGAGCGCCCGGGAAGAAGCTATCTTCGAATGCTTACCGGTTTGAATTCGACGACGATCCGATTCTGGAGGACCTGCGTGTGATCAACTACCGCTATGTTCGATTCTACTATCACCCGGTAGGCGACAAGTTCAAGCTCAGCAACGGGTGGAAAGACCCCCTGTGGACAGAGGTAGCCGCTGTGAAGGAGGGTGTGGACAGCGAGGAGAAGGCCAACCGAGAGCTTGTCTTTGGGTCAAACCTCATCGATATCGAACAGAAGTCGATCTTTAAACTCCTGGTCGACGAAGTGTTCCACCCTTTCTACGTCTTCCAGATCGCAAGTTTAGTGCTTTGGTCGATGGACCAGTACTACTACTATGCGATAGCAATCTTCGTCATGTCCGTGGTCAGCATAGCAGCCACACTTCTGGAGACTCGCTCAACGATGAAGCGACTGCGCGAAATTTCGCGTTTCGAGTGCGACGTCCGGGTCCTGAGAGATGGTTTCTGGAGCTACATTTCATCGGGAGACCTTGTGCCGGGCGATATTTACGAAGTCACAGATCCGAATCTGACCCAATTCCCTAGCGACAGTCTCCTCCTCAGCGGCGACTGCATCGTCAACGAGAGTATGTTGACCGGAGAATCAGTTCCTGTCTCTAAGGTGCCGGCTACGGATGACATTTTGAGGGACATGAACTTGTCAGCTTCGCAAGTGATGCCTGAGATTGCCAAGTGCTTTCTATTCTGTGGCACTAAAATCATTCGGGCCAGACGACCACAGGACGATAGAAATCAGGAGGCTGTTGCATTGGCCTTGGTTGTCAGGACAGGTTTTGACACCACAAAAGGGGCTCTGGTTCGATCGATGCTGTTTCCCAAGCCGTCTGGCTTCAAGTTCTACCGGGACTCGTTCCGGTACATAGCCGTAATGGGTGGTGTGGCACTCGTCGGGTTCATCGCATCTTTCGTCAACTTCATACGCCTGGGTCTGGCGTGGCATTTGATCATCGTGCGCGCGCTGGATCTGATCACAATTGTGGTCCCGCCTGCTCTGCCAGCAACGTTAACAATCGGCACGAACTTCGCTCTCACCCGGCTCAAGGCAAAGAAGATATTCTGCATCAGTCCACAGAGGGTCAATGTTGGCGGGAAAGTGGACATCATGTGCTTTGACAAGACCGGGACTCTGACCGAAGAGGGTCTCGACATCCTGGGAGTGCGCGTCGTCAACCGAGCAGCAAATCGCTTTGACGATGTTCTTACTGATCCAGCCACTATGATGCCTCGAGTCAAGGCTACGGCCAATGGTGGCCCGGCACCAGATTATGACGTTCAGAAGGCCGCGTTGTTCACGATGGCAACCTGTCACTCGCTACGATCTATTGATGGCGAGCTTTTGGGAGATCCACTGGATGTCAAGATGTTCGAGTTCACACGCTGGTTCTACGAGGAGGGTCAGCAAAGCGGCGGCGGCGACGAAGATGAAGAGAACCTGGGTCTGTCGCCGTCTGTTGCCCGCCCACCGCCGGAGATGGCGCTCGATTTCCAGAGCCAAGATAGCTCTGGGAAGCCAGTTCCGCTCGAGTTGGGTGTACTGCGACTGTTCGAGTTTGTCTCTCAACTGCGCCGCATGAGTGTTATCGTGAGAACATTTGGCCAGCCGAGTGGTGACATCTACGTCAAGGGCGCGCCAGAGTGCATGCGCGAAATCTGCCGTCCCGAGAGCTTCCCAGCGGATTATGAAGAGCAGCTGGCGTATTACACTCACAAGGGCTATCGAGTCATTGGCTGCGCCGCGAAACACATTAAGAAGCTCACCTGGGTCAAGGCCCAGAAAATGAAGCGAGCAGATGTTGAGTCTGATCTTGACTTTGTTGGATTCATCATCTTTGAGAATAAGCTGAAACCGACCACAGCAGCTGTTCTCGATGAGCTACTGGAGGCAAATATTGGAGCTGTCATGGTGACCGGCGACAACATCCTCACCGCTATCAGTGTCGCACGAGAGTGCAACTTGATCAACAAGACAGCACATTGCTTCGTGCCACGTTTTGCTGAAGGTCACTCAAGGGACCCAGAGGCCAAGTTGCTGTGGGAGAGCATCGACAACTCTTCATACCAATTAGACGAGAGCACACTGGTGCCACTACCGACACCCATCGACGAAGATGCCTCACTTCCCTGCCATATTTCCGACCTCCGCAACTACTCCATCGCCGTCAGCGGGGACGTGTTCCGCTGGGTCGTCGACTTTGCGCCCGTGGACGTCTTGCACAGGATGCTAGTCACCGGCAAGATCTACGCACGCATGTCGCCCGACGAGAAGCACGAACTCGTCGAGAAGCTGCAGAGCATCGACTACTGCGCAGGCTTCTGCGGCGACGGCGCCAATGACTGTGGCGCTCTGAAAGCCGCGGACGTGGGAATCTCGCTCTCCGAGGCCGAGGCCTCAGTCGCGGCCCCGTTCACGAGCCGGGTCTTTGATATCACCTGCGTGCCTGAGGTGATCCGCGAGGGCCGCGCTGCTCTCGTGACGAGCTTCAGCTGCTTCAAGTACATGTCACTCTATTCGGCGATCCAGTTCTGCTCCGTCTCCTTCCTCTACGCCTCCGCCTCCAACCTCGGCGATTTCCAGTTCCTCTTCATCGACCTTGCACTCATCCTCCCTATCGCGGTGTTCATGTCCTGGGCGGGATCATTCCCCGAGCTTTCCCGCAAACGACCAACTGCCAATCTTGTCAGCCGCAAGGTCCTAACACCCTTGATTGGCCAGATGTGCATCTGCATCTGCATCCAGGCCGTAGCATTCATCGTAGTGCGCAAGCAGCCATGGTTCATCCCGCCCAAAGTCGTCCACGACAAGAGCAACATCAAGAACTCAGAAAACACCGCACTTTTCCTCGTCAGCTGCTTTGAATACATCCTCTCAGGCGTCGTCCTCAACGCCGGCCCACCCTTCCGCGTGCGCGTCGGCAAGAACTGGCCGTTCGTCGCGACCATCGCGATCACACTGGCCGTCACGCTGTACATGGTGTTGAGCCCGGCGCACTGGGTCCGGAAAGGCATGCAGCTGACGTGGATCAGCTGGGACTTCAAGCTGTTTGTCGTGACGCTCGGCGCGGTTTATTTAGGTGTGGCGTGGACGGGCGAGACGCGCGTGTTCCAGCGGCTGGCAAGGGTCATTGGGAAGCTGCAGCAGGCGGCGACAGGGAAGAGGAAGACGCGCAAGCAGTACAAGGTTATTCGCGAGGAGATGATGGGCTTGATGTAGGGCCTTGGGTTCCGCGCTCGTGGGAAACGGCGGCTTGTGGTCTGAGTGTTGGCCTTCTGCTAGATAGCGGAAGTGATACTTGGTTTTATATGGGGCGAATTGGTACTTTAGAGGGCACGGCACGGCAAGGCATGGGCAAAAGCGAGAATCTGATTTACTATATGGATATCATCAAGTTGCTTTTGAAGATAGTACCATGCACAATACCTGGCACTCAATAAAAGTTTTCATGAGACTCTCTGAGTTGTATCAATGCGCATAGTCGGGGTTGCTTCTGGGTGTGGTAGTACTAAAGGTACCACTACGAATAGAAAGTAGTACCCCGGAATGTTTCACGGATAGGACTTTCCCGCTATGACAGCATTGACTTCAGACGGCCGAGGAGCTCATCAAGAGCTACCAACCCCAGTGCACAGCTTGCTTAGACTTGACTGACACTTAAGTTCACAACATTGGCTTGGTTCGAATACCACAGCAAATAGGCTATTCTCTACCTAGCTCTCAGATTGGCACCTCAGTAACTAATTTTAGTGCGCATCGCTCATCTGCACTCTGCACAGGCCAAGCTATCAACTCACCCAAAGCCCAGGATGAATTACGGTAAAACAAAATACCCGAAATCGATTCACAAACAAGCCCCATACTAACGTCCCTCGCAGACGCCCTCCTGGACACCGTCCTCGACAGCGGCTACCTGCCGCACCCCGTCATCCGCGTCGGCATCCGCCGCCAACTCCGCCAACGCCTGGACGAGATCCGCACCGCGACGCTCGCGGACGCGCTCGCCTCCAAGCTCGCCTACGTGAGCACCTCGCGCACGCGCCCCATCGCCGTCGAGACCGCCGCCGCGAACCAGCAGCACTACGAGGTCGGCACGGGCGTGTACGCCGCGACGCTCGGCCCGCGCATGAAGTACTCGGCGTGCCTGTACCCCAAGGGCAGCGAGACGCTGGGCGAGGCCGAGGTCGCGATGCTGCGGGCGTATGTGGAGCGCGGGGAGCTGAAGGACGGGATGCGGATTCTGGACTTGGGGTGCGGGTGGGGGTCCGGCGCGCTGTTCTACGCGGAGATGTTGCCGGGGGCGAAGGTGACGGCATTTTCGAACAGCAAGAGCCAGAAGGTGTATATTGAGGGGAAGGCGCGGGAGAAGGGGCTGACGAACTTGACCGTGATTACGGGGAATGTGGTGGATTATGAGTTTGAGGCTGAGAGCTTCGATCGGGTCGTTTCCATTGAGGTGAGTTTTGGGGTCTGGGATTGTATTTACAGAGATATGCTGACGGTGTCGTGCGCTGAAGATGTTCGAGCACATGAAGAACCACGAGAAGCTGATGTCAAAGGTCGCGCGCGCACTGAAGCCAGGCGGCAAGCTGTTCGTGCACATCTTTTGTCACAAGGACACTCCGTACGACTATGAGGAGGGTTGGATGACGACGCACTTCTTCACGGGAGGCACAATGCCCTCTCTGGATCTTCTACTTTACCACCAGCAGGATCTCAAGATTGAGAAGCAGTGGTGGGTGAACGGGACGCATTACTCCAAAACTTGCGAGGTGAGAGCGATCTCCTAGGAATGGTGTTGACCTGAATTAGACACTGACACGATTTGGCAGGACTGGCTCGCAACCATGATCAAGAACAAGAAGCAACTGTGGCCTCACCTCGTCGATACATACGGAGCAGAGAACGCGGCCACCTGGTACAATCGCTGGCAGATCTTCTACATGGCCTGCTCTGAGTTGTTTGCTTTCGACGGAGGAGATGTCTGGGGAGTTGCCCATTATCTTTTCCAGAAGCCAAGCGCATGACCGCGTCCGCGCGAAGTAGCTGGTCGTAAACTGGACTGAAGGACCGCGTAGAGAGATAGATTGATTCCCAAGCTCATATACTGGTGTTCCTCAATTGCTTGCTCTGGACGGAAATCGTAGAACCAAGTCCGATCGATCTTCGTGCCGTCTGCCTCATCTCTCCATGCGCGTGCCTCGAAATCAAATCTTGTGACCATAACGCCTCTGTGATGACTGCCTTTCGTGCTCTCAAATCCTCATCCTCTGCAATTCGATATTCAATGGTCCCAAGGGTGCTTCCAGCCGAGCAGTACGGCTCCTAGATCCGGGCGATTAACGTCAGTACACGGCTTTCCTTTCATCTGAACAGGGAACAGAGTTGGGTTTTGCTGAGGTCTACGAACCGTCCTTCTTCGCGCGGTACATCAGCTGCGACAGTGAGTTAGCAAATGAGTCCCGGAGGTCGAGGTCGCGGCTGTCGGAGAATAGGGAACGTACGAAGAACCACATGCTTGCGCCCAAACCCGTCGCGGCGAAGCGGTAGAGGGGCCTAACGTGTGGCCTGTAGTTGGCGGGAAAGCCCTTGACAGGTTGAGGCGCCATTGTGTCTGGATTGGTGTGTGAGAGCAGCTTCGATTGTCGCCGGCGTTCGTTTGTCGAAGAGCGTGGAAGCGTCGAGTCGAGCAGGGAAGGGGATGGGGCCAGTAACAATGGTCCGTGCATTGCCTTGCAGCCGGACCCCTGTCGCTGCAGCGCTTCCCTGCAGTGACGACGCGCCTGGCAATCCATTCATCAGTTGCTGTAACTACCTAGGTATCGCAGTCCAACTTTCGACCTTTCACAACTTTTCTTTTCTCTTGCCCTTCTCACCGCCCCACGACGCAGAGGAGATTCAGGCATGTTGCCCGAGACTGGAGTCATTTTCAAGGGTGCTTGCCTTGTGTCAATACTTTCTGGTCTAACACAGTGTCACTAATCTTCCAACGACCTCGGGGACCAACTTTACGCCTGCGCGCGCCGCTCTACAAACGAACGACTCGCTCGTACCACGCATATCGATCCTGCGAACAAGTCCTCCCCCTGCTCCCTCAACGATGAGCGCCCCATCTTTTGGGGCTGGCGTCACCAGCTCGACCAGCTCGCCGCTCGCCTTCGCGCTTCAGCACCAGCGACCCAGAAACAGCTTCACGGGATGCTCGCGCATCGCGGACTACGAGGTCCTAGGCAAGCTTGGTGAGGGTACCTTCGGAGAGGTGCATCGCGCAAAGGCCAAGAAGACAGGCGCCGTGGTGGCTTTAAAGAAGATTATTATGCACAATGAGAAGGATGGCGTGAGTTGAGCTCGCCCCAAGGACGCTCTGCTGAAGCGTCTGCGCAACGGCAGGAACCAGGCGATTGAACAACCGCTGATGAGCTCCACCCAGTTCCCCATCACCGCTCTCCGAGAGATCAAACTTCTCAAGCTGCTATCGCACAGGAATGTTCTCCGGCTGGACGACATGGCCGTGGAGCATCCAACAAGGAGCAGTGGGTTCAAGTTCTGTCCTAGCCACAGCAGTAATTCACTGACACCCTTCGTCTTAGCCGACAAGCGCAAGAAGCCCGTCATGTACATGGTCACTCCATATATGGACCACGATCTTTCCGGCCTGCTCGACAACCCCTCGGTTAAGTTCACCGAGGAACAGATCAAGTGCTACCTCCAACAACTCCTCGAGGGTCTCAAATATCTGCACGAGAACAAAATTCTACACCGAGACATGAAGGCCGCCAACCTTCTGATCAGCAATCAAGGTATACTTCAAATCGCCGACTTTGGTCTCGCGCGGCTCTACGACGAGGCACCGCCAAAGAAAGGATGCGGTGGGGGTGAAGGCAGACGTGACTACACTAGCCTTGTGGTTACGCGCTGGTACAGGCCACCCGAGCTTCTCCTTCACCTTAAGAAATACACCACTGCTATTGATCTGTGGGGTGTCGGGTGAGTTTTCTCGCCCTCAACACTTGTCTTGGGTATAAACTCATGCAAATTGCAGATGCGTGTTTGGCGAGATGCTGGTGGGCAAACCAATCTTGTCCGGTGAGAGCGACAGTCATCAATTAGAAATCATATTCGACCTATGTGGCACACCGACGGACGAGAACATGCCTGGATGGAAGCAACTTCCTGGAGCAGAAGCTATCAAACCACGCCAGCGACCCGGAAATTTGAGTAGCAGGTTCAGCAAGTGAGTACTTCCGGTTTCAGCAATGATTAGCCAAGACCACCAGCTAATCCGCCCTCTAGATTTGGCCCAGGGGCTGTCGAGCTTCTCAAGGAGCTTCTCCGTCTCGACTGGAAGAAACGTATCAACGCCATCGATGCTTTGGAGCACCCCTACCTCCACAGCTACCCTCTTCCAGCCAAGCCTGGCGATCTCCCCATCATGGAAGAGAGTCACGAATACGACCGACGCAAGTTCCACGACCGGAAGGCTGCGCTCCCTCCTGCTCCTAAGGGCGGCACTGTTGGACGCGGACCTCAACAGGGCACGGGCGGACCGGATGCAGGATTCCACAACGAAGCCTACGGCGGACGCAATGGCGTTAATGGTGGTCGAGCCAATGGCGGTCGATACCCCCCACCGCCCGGTGGTCCAGCACCTGGAGAGAGGCTGCCTGCTTGGTCGAGAGGTCCTCATGGGCTTCCTCCACGCCCGCCACCCCCAGCCGAGAACTACAGCTCTGGAGAGCGATACAACGACGGTGCCGGCTACCGGGCCAGGGATAGAGACAGAGACGCGGAACGAGACAGGGATCGTGATCGGCAACCTCCTAGGGGAGGAAGGCCCGTACCTGGAGCAAGACCAGATGTCGACACATACATTCCACCATATCAGTACGAACGCGTAGATCGCTATGAGCAGGACCGCCGACGTCGAGAAATTGACCCCCGAAGCCGAACTCGCAGCCGATCGCCGCAGACAACGAGGGGGCCTGACCGAGAGAGGGAGCACCACACGGCTCGCAGATAGGATCGCGAACCACTACCTCCTCGGAGAGAGCTCTCGCAGCGGCGACACGATGATCGCACCAGTTATGACGAGGACTTGGCTCGTCCAACCCGAGCGCTACCACGATCACAAGGAAGGATTGGCCAACTCGACGGAGCAGGAGACTGGTCGTACTCTCGGACGCCAGACCTGCCTTCTTCGAAAGATAGGCCCGCGCCGGATTCGCGCCGCAGTATGGATTATGAAGACGTGTCTGGCAAGGATGCCGCTCACAGACCTCCGTCGAGGTCCAATATGAGCCAGCGCAGTGGAGATGGCAGGTACTACGAGCCCCCATATCCATTTAGTGACACACGCCGAAGTCACCCACGACCACCACCCAGGTCGTACTCAAACTCCAGCCAGCTTGGCACAGATAGCGGCTACTACGATGCTGCATATCCGGATTTCGACACACACCGCGGTCGGTCACCTCCGGCATTGAGGTTTCATGGATATTCAGGTCGCCTGAGGGGAGGAGATCGTAGGCACCACACTGCCTCAAGCCCGGTGTATGACACGCGTCGCAGTCAAATTCCCCCACCGCCATCTTATCTCCAACCACCACCACCGCCATCTCCTCCTCCGCCGCCTCCCCCAGAACTGCCGCCGCCGATGCCTCAAAACAGTTCGGATGTCTTGGAAGGAGAAATTCGCACAGATCGTTCGGCTTACACGGAGCGATTTTCTGAAGCTGATCGCACTCGATCATCGACACGCAGACCTGAGCCTCTAGTCACCTGAATGATCCAGACTTTATGGCATCAGTCTAGTCTTACGGCGCCTCTCGTACTCCAAAACAGCTGGCTAAGGCTCAACAGGATTATCATCGACTCGAGACCACGGAAACTTCGTTGAAAGGGAGTAGCATATCACGGCGCAAGGAGTGCAAGAATGCGCGGGTGGTACTGTACATGCCACTGGCGAAGTGACGTTCTCAACTCAACCCAGAACCCACGAAATCAGGAGGGGACGACAAGCATGGCACTGCCAGACCGTTCAAGGTTGCACACCAAGCAGCTAGAGAGCGCAAACAGGGCGAAGCAGGCTTTCTTTTTTGTCAACGAAGCACTTTACGGCGTTCATGCTTCCAATGGTCAGGGCTTCCTTCCAGCACGTCGGAAATTGACTGGCACTAGCGCCTGCGTCCGGAGTTGGGCAGATTGCTTTTGTTGTATTGTTCGGCAACATTGATTCAACCAGAACGGGCAGGCGGGTGGACAGAAGAGCGCACGAGGATATCTTGATACCAGACAGGGATGGGCCATTAAATCAATACATGCGTACTGAGCACTCGTATGGAATTGATGATGTTTTCAAGACGCGCGGTGACTTTGTTTACGACGTGGCGCTGAGTTTTTTGGACCTCATTATAGCTTCTGCTTGATGATCAAGAGCCGGTCACTGCGCAATAGGTGGAGCATAAGCTCCACGAACTACGACCAGGCTTCTGGCTACCATGACTGGGCTTGATCTGGTGCGTGCTGCGCAAGGTATGTATATAAAGTAAAGTTTCATCTAGGCCAGACCCACGAGACACAAGGTGCTTGAGCTACATGTCGCCATGTCTCTAGAACTCTACCAACACAGTCGCCCGCCCACAGTCATCGCCCCTTCCCCTTTAAAGCGAGTCATCATCCTCCTCCAAAATCGTGCCGAACCTCCCTGTCAACCCGCCTCCCAACCCCGCACTACCGCTGCTTACAGACCTCCGCTTGCGCTTCGTATTCGCGTCATCGCGCCACCCGCCCTGCAGCGCGGCGAGGAGCTGGTGGTCCGACTCGGGGCTGCTAGTAAATCCCGCGAGGAGGGCGTCGAGGTCCGTGCTGGTGGTGGTGTCGAAGTCGTCGCGGATGGAGGAGGAGGGTGAAGGTGAGGGCGGCGGTTGAGGATTGGCCGGGCCCGGGGTTGAGGGGGGAAGCCGGGCGTTGGGCTTGGGGGTGGCGCTATCGCGGAGTTTGAGGATGGTGAAGGTCGTGCTGGTTGTGAGGTAGAGGAGGGCGCTGGTTAGGATGCCGATGGAGATTGCGGTTGCGAACTGTGGGAGGAGAGGAGATTCAGTGAGTGGGGAGGGCTCATCTAGATGCAAGGATTTGGCGTGGGGACACGTACGAATATGTATAGAGGCTGTGGTGATAGGTTAGTATTTGTTCTTGAGGTGAGATGGTTGGAGGACTTACGGCGAGCCGCTGGACGTTGTGTAGTATTATAAAGAGAGGTGAGAATAATAACCTGCTCAAGCATCTCTCAGCAAGTCAAACTTTTAGAGGCACGTAACATATCACATCCTCCCTCGACTTGGGTGCGCACCGGATAGTATGTCTGACGGGAGCTAAGACGAACAGCACAATCCTCGACAGAGCGCTGATGGGTAATGCCACGAATTTTATGGTCGCTGCCACGTATTGAAGGAATTTCGGTGTGAGCTGCGCAATGGTCATGAGAAGATATGCAGTGTTGAACAAGACCGTGAGCGCAGCGTAGTAAACGAGGGATAGTGCGTCTGATACAAGGCCCAGCCACGGAATGCCCATTTTCTTGGTCAGATCCGAACTGGAGTGATTCTGTTGGATGATGCGATCATGCTGGGTGCAGCATCTGTATGTTCAGAATCAATCGTGGCTTGATTATCTCTTGGTGAATATTTTGGGTGAAGATGTCTTCCATCTGCTAGCTACTAAGTAAGTACCTAACCTACCTGGGTAGAGTATGGCATGGTGCTGTGGTCGTCGTCAGGGTCAGGGTCCACGCGACAGGGGGTGAAATTGATCTGTCCGGCGTACCGGGTCGCCCCTGCCGAATGATTTTGCGGGGTGCAGGTGGAGACTTGGGCGGGAAAACAGGGAGAGGGACATGCAGCGAGTGCCGTCAGATTGGGAGAGCTTGGACCAGGTGGCATCTCTCGCCTGCTCACTTCGCAATCAACCAGCAACTTCCGATCCAACAGCCTGTTATCGTTTCAATTGTGCTGCTCATGTCAGATTGACGACGACAACGACCCAATTCACCCCAGTCCTGCTTCTAGGAAGCTGGGTCGTCTCTCCCTGTCTGTTCGGCGTTGGTCGTCTGGTCCGAGTCCCGATCGAGGATTGGCGCCGGTCGTTCAGTTGAGGACATCAGATCAAGCCAAAGACAGTCATTTCTGCACCCTCGTTGATAACCCCGCAGCTTCTTCTCTTTCTACTTTGTATCTTGACTGGACCCACAAGAGCTGTTCCTCAGATCTTCCTCGCAGTTCACGTGGGGGTGCAGTTGTTTCAGCCTGACGTCCCCGTACCAACGACCACAGCCCGCGGCCCATCAAATCATCGTGGACGGCCCCCAAACTTTGGCCGTGGAGCCGTGCTCGTGCAACTACCGTGCGCCCTCGACCCCTGCCACGACAGCACAGCCAACCTCACCTGACCATCAAGACATGAGCTAATTTTCAGCCGCCTGACCAAACAGCCCGCTTGCTCACCGTCAGATCCCTTGGTCCCTTTTCCCAAAGGCGCACCCCCCGCCAAACCCTGGCACCTCTCCTCCGACCGCCGACATGGGAAACCAACCATCCTCAACCAAGGAGAGTGGGGGTCACAACACTCCACGAGCCTCAACGTCGACCTCAAACTCCCCAAGACACCAGTCTGCCTCTTCCTCATCAGGCGCAGCTGGCCATTCAGCCCTCGCTGCTGCCTCGTCCTCCTCAGGCCCCGGTTCCGCTTTCGGTTCCGGCTCACATTCACGGAGTACCAGCACACGAGCACCCATCTCCGTGCATAACCACAGGGCCGTAGCCCCGGCCCAAGCCTCGCTAGCCCAGGCCCACGGCTCCACCGACATCACAAACTCTTCTGCGCTGCCCATTACCTCCCTAGCTGCCTCGCCCGTCGGCTCCACCAGGTCCGGCTCTGGTGTTGCTGGTGCCGTCTCGAGACCTGTCGAACAAAGGCGCGCCCCCGTCCGCCAAAAGTCCGCTACCGAAGCCGAGCCTAGCAAGCCCGTCGACGTGCCGAATTCGAACGCCGCCTCGACCGCCGCCGCTGCTGCGAAGTCCCCGCCCGTGGGGAATACTCCCCTGTCACCCTTCGACTCCAGCGACACAGGGCTTCATAGCCACGGCAGCGCTGCCAACATGTCCTTCATCTCGCGCCCGCCGCGCCTGCCGCTGCCCATTCAGGAAGAAGTGCATACCCCAGGGTCGCCCATCATCGCCCCAGCAGATATTGGCGAGTCTGTGGAACCACTTGACTTTGACGAGAGCTTGCCGAGGAAAACGTCAAATCTGAGCAGCACCTCGACCATTGACGACGATGATGCCGAAGAATTGCGCGTGGACAAGAACAGGCCAACAGTAAAATCAAAACTGTACTGGACCCGGGGAGGAGAAAAGGTTTACGTCACAGGTACCATATTCCAATGGAACCGCAAGCAAAGACTCCATCCTGTGTATGTCCTGCCAAATCTTCTCCGTGTGACATTGTGGGGCAGTTGCGCGACTTGAGCGGTTTGCCCTTGGCGGAGACTCATGCGCTGTCCCATACCATCCACAAAATAGCGTTTCGCTCCTACTGGCAACGTGCAGCTTACAGATTTTGTATAGGGAGGGCCGGCCGGGTGTCTTCATGACGGAGATCAACATCTTCCCCGGCACTCATCACGTGCGATTTTTGGTGGACAACGAAATGCAAACCTCGCCTGACCTACCCACAACAGTGGACTTTGGCAACAACCTTGTCAACTACATCGAAATCAGCCCGGATGATTTACCCAGCCAGGATGAGGAGACGGTAGCGCCGACACCTGCAGCCACGCCCGCTGATGAGAAGGAGCCGGAACATGGAGAAAAGACGGACGAGGGCGAGGAGCCGCAACCACGTCCATACAAGCAGCTGCCGCCACCGGAAGCCTTTTCCAAGATCTACCCGCAGTATCTGCTGGATTTCGAAGCCGACGAATCAGAACCTGACGGTAAGGCCAAGGCTGAGTTGGCTGTAGAGGCGATTCGGAAGCTCGACACGCCTCCTAGCTTGCCGGGGTTCTTGGCGAAGCCTATCTTGAACGCTGCTACGTTGATGAAGGATGATAACAGCGTCCTGAACATGCCAAATCATACGACATTGAATCACTTGGCTACAAGCAGCATTAAGAATGGCACGTTGGCGGTGTCGGCGACTACGAGATATAGAGACAAGGTGAGCTGTTCAATGGGCAAGTCGGGTCCAAATGGTAATACTAATCATGCGTAGTATGTCACAACGATCATGTACAAGCCGGTCATCGCTCCTGGTAGTCTGTAGCTAAGGGCGCATTCTTGTTTTCGCGGATGGAGTTTGTGGGAATGGCCACCGGGCATTTACAGCCCTCTGCATAGGGTTAGGAAGGGAAACATGGTGTTCACATGGAAAGGGCAATTTTCAAATGGAAAGGAATTGAATGTGGGAAGGGCATTATCTCACCCGGGGCATTCATTGGTTTGGAGGATATCCAGGGAACAGCAACGAATTTCCTAAAACCATCCCCAATTGTGAAATTTTCCTCACAGGCTGTAAATGCATCCTTGACTTTCTGGTGACCACTCAGGCACTTTGGCCAGCGTTTTGATCTTGTGTAGACAGATAACCTTGAGAGCCTCAGTAGAGTCTGCTCTCCTTCAATATGACACTCTGCCATTCATCTCGACAGCGTCCTCTCTACCAGCCCTGAGTCCTCAATCTCTCCACTTCACATGAACTTCGTCCGTCCTAAATCGCTGGGTAACCGTGCTCTCCTCCAACGGCGTGCGAAATCCGCTCTCATACGCCAACAGCCCAGCATGCGCAATCATGATCCCGTTATCAATGCAAAACCGCTCGTCCGTCGCATACACGCTCCCGCCCCGGTCCCGCGCCATCGCCCCCATCATCTCCTGCAGCCGCACGTTACTCCCCACCCCGCCGACAATGAGCACCTGGTCGCTGCCCACGTGCGCCATCGCGCGCTCCGTGATCTCCACCAGCATCGCAAACACCGTCTCCTGCAGGCTGAAGCACAGATCCTCCTTGGTGATCGGCACATCCTCCTTCTCCTCCACCACCTCTCCCGCCTTGGAGGAGGAGGCGGGCCCCGCAACCGCCCGCGACCCCTTCCCGCTCTCCATCCGGGCGGCGAGCTCGTCCACCTGCGCCAGGATCCCGCTGAAGCTGCAGTCCATGCCCTTGACCGCGTACGGCAGCTCGTGCAGGACGGTGCCCGTGGCGCGCTTCGCGAGCTGCTCGATGTTGTACCCCGGCGCCGGGTCGTTGGGGATGCGCAGCGTGCGCGCGAAGCGGTCCAGGCAGTTGCCAACGGCGATGTCGAGCGCCTCGCCGAAGATGCGGTAGCGCTGCTCTGCGTAGGCGATGACCTGCGTGTTGCCGCCGGAGACGTAGAGGACGACCGGGTTTTGCGCGCCGGTTATGGAGCGGCCCATTTCGATGTGGCCGACGCAGTGGTTTACGCCTATGAGGGGTTTGGCGCCTTTGGTGGCGGCGGGGGTGGCATCGGTAGTGGTGGTGGTAGAGGAGGAGGAAGAGTCCTTGGAGGTAGTGGCAGGAGTGGCGGGCGCATCCCAAAGCAAAGCAAGCGTCCGCGCAGCGATAGCGACCGTCGTCAGCGGCCCGCCCATGCCCGGGCCTTTGGTATAGGCGATGCACTCGATTTCCTTAGCCGGGGAGCGAATCCCGGCGGTGCGAAGCGCGGTGAGGGTTGTGGCGCAGAAGTGCGCGCGGTGGTGCGCCGCTGTGTCTTTGGGGAGGAAGCCCGTGCCCGGCGGGGAGTTGTAGGTGTGACGGATGTTGGAGAGGACGAGGGCGTCGTCGGGGCACGGGGTGGAGGAGGGTGCAGAGGTGGAAGAGTCATCTTGAGGGGCTGCGTGCGAGATGATGCCGATGCCGAGTTTGTTGGCGGAGCCTTCGCAGCCTAGGGCGAGGAGACGGCGTTTCTTTGGGGGTGAGGCTTGTGGAGGGGACATTTTGGCAAGCGGATGTGGTGTGCGTGGTGGTTTTCAGACGGGTGGTGGTTGTGATTCTGTAGTTCATCAAACTGAGGCACTTTTTCGTGAACAGTCAAATGACAAATATCTTTGAATGACACAGCAGGTTTGCTCCTTAGATGCTGGCCCTGGGATTTTGAGCTGGAGAAATATATGAGTGGTGAGATGTTGTAGTGAGAAACTCGATGTGTTAATATTTGGTGAAGATGAAGTCAAAGTCTTGGTGGGGCAGGGATCTATCGATATTGCTGCATGCAATGTCAATCATCACCATGGGTTCCTCTCAGGAGGACCCTGTCAAGTTATTGGTTTCAAGAGCTACATATGTCCAATGTTGGTCTATCATATACCAACGCCGCTACAGCTTCATCTGATAGCATCCTTGGTCAAGTTTATAGCATCAGAAGGCTCTCTGATATCAATTTCCACTCAACTCCCAAGTCACCTCATCCCTGTCAGGACCCTGATCTGGGTGCACAGACCCTGCCTGCCGGTGCCCCGAAAGACCGACCAACATCCCAGCCAAAACCCACAAGCGTCATTCCATTCCAGCCCTGTCCTTCAACCTAATCCATCCTTTTTCTTCTGTCGATACCCACTTTCGCTCCTTGGGACATTGCACTTCCAGCCTGCTCTTGTGTTTTCTTTCCCCAGATTTTTTCTTTCCCTTCTTCACCTCATACCTTTGCCATCCTACTTCGCCCTTGCGTACCTTGATGTGCAGATACACTTCACCTGCTGGCGCCCGGTCTGCCGCAGCCAGAACCAAAGCGGAGATGATGGCGGTCTCGGCCCCCGACGACGCATACTGCGCATGTGTGTAGGAGGTATGCGCCAGGCGCCTTGGCCTTCTATCATGATAGCAATAGTCTGCTAGGTTGACAAGAAGGTGGTTGTGGTGCCAGGCTTCTCCTATCCTCCAGGAAATGTCTAGGCAAAGGCAGACATGGCTGGCCTTGTATCACCGACTCCCCGTAAGCATCCCCCCTCTCCCCCATCAGATGGTGATCACACAAATCTGACTGTTTCTCTAGGGACTCTTCCACACTGCAGATATAAGAACTTTCACTGGCGTATCCCAGACATTACACGCGATTGCAGTCTCGGAAACAAGAACAGGATTCCCAGGGTAAATGCACCACGAATGGTGCTACTTGTATTTGTTGGACATAGCTCTTGGTTGGTGACCCTTCCTTCCCCTTGGCAGCTCCCAGCTTCGAGGCTGCCAGCTCCACCATGTCTGTGGGACATTGATATTTATACCTCTATTTACACAGGTTTGTACATTTCCATCATCGCCCGGCCATACCGCCCGAAAGCCAGCCAGTCCCCAAACGCCAACGCTCATCCGCCCGCAAAAAAAGGTGTACATAGTCTGGAAGGCAGACTGCAAGAGATGAGATGAGAAAAAGAGAACCCAGCCAGCTTCACCGCCAACCGTGTGCGGCATATAGAGAAGCTACCAAGAGCCTGGTTGGTTCAGAGGGCGTCGTCACACAATCCACCAAAGTAGGATCTCAACCGCTTTCTGGTCTATGTGCCGAGGCCCCTTGCCTGGCAGCAGCGTTCGCTAGCAAGGCAGCCTGCTGGGCCGACGCGCTTTCTTGCTGTCCGGCCTGCAGATATCCTGCTGGTCTTCGTCTGGCATCGCCGAAACCCAACGGTATCGCCGCCCGGAATGCTATGCTGGACGGGCCGTATGGATCCACCTCCTCCAGGTCGTCATCACTATCGTCTCGGTCATATGTCCATCGGTCGGAAGCGAACCTAGTCTGCCACACCGGTTCTGCATCTTGCCGATGTGGTCTCGGCGGCTTGTTCGACACAATTTTCCGATCGATCCATCTTATGCCCAATCGTCCAACACGCTGCCTGAACGCCATTACGGGAGGCTCGTCCTCTTGCATCACACCTGGGAACAGAGGCATGGCGGTGTCGTCGTCGTCAATGTCCATAGGAACAGGCTCGTCCAACGATTGTTTCGACTCGTTGCTAGCCGGCGGTGTCATTAGGAACTGAGTCTTGGCGATCCTGTACGGTTGGCGATTTGCGTCCCGAACTGGTGTGAGGGGTTCACTCGTGGTGTCCACGTGGTTCCTATTCCACTTGGTGTGATTTTGGACTTTGGCCACAATGTCCGCAGCCAGTTCGTCATTGCGCCGCTGCTTCTCCGCCTTCAATGGCCTCATCAGTTCCGCATCACTAGCCTGAACACCCAGTAATCGTTGAGGTTGACGCGCGGCATTGGCTGCGGCTCTTTGAGCAGCAGAGGCTTCCTGAGCTCGTCTCTTGACGATTGGCTCCTCCTGAGTATCAACTGTTAGCACATGAAGGCGGTCATGGCAAGGTGAGTGCTTATTGCTTACCTTTTGATTCCACAGGTCTGTGTCGTTGGTTCTGATACCCAAACGGACTTTGAGTTCTCGGAGACTCGCGCGGGTGTCGAAGATGTCTTTCTCGCATTTCAGCATGTCCTTCTTCTGGAGTTCCCTTTCACATGACTCTATAATGAGTTGGCGACCCTTTTCCAGCTCTCTCCGAAGCATCTTCAACTTGTCTGCGCTCTGAACATCGCGAGCCCGTGTTTTGCGGGTCAGACGGATTTCTCGACGCCTGAAACAGATGTACGGGTCCAGCTCGTCTGTCTCTTGATGTGTCTCAAGCTTGACCCTTTGGTGCAGAGGACCATGACAAGCCTCTCTGCGCGTCCTCCAGTACTCGTACAGTTCCTTCGAATGAGTCTTTGTACTGGGCATGAGGATTTGGAGGCGGTCGAGGCCGGTGACCATGTCGCTGTAGGGCGCAATGCTCTTGTCCACGGCAGCATAGGGAGTGGACAGGTCGGCCGTCTCCTCGAAGACGTCCATGATGCGTTCAAAGTCATCCTCAGACAGCTGCTGTGCAGGAGGGAACTTTGCGTTGTACGCCTTGAGGAAGACATCGTCTTCTTCAGTCATGTCATACGGGCAGCCAATGCAATCTTCGACGGTAGAAGAAAAGCGTATGTAATTGGCTGGCGTCCTCCAGCCCGAGGCGTATAGCTCATCATAGTTGAGCTCGCTGGGAACTGGCGGTACACCTACCGGGATCTCATTCTCTGCATCAGACCTTTGGGTTGTCTTGAGGATGGCCTGCAGATGGATTTCCTGTGTGGTTTGGCAGGTTAGTGCCAAGAGCTCAACAAGCAGAGAAACAAGGCTGCAAATTTATTGGGGCAAGACTGCAAGGCTGCAAAAAACAAAAACAAGGTATTAGTTGGAGGGAAGGGGTGTCACGTGAAATGCACGTGTTCGAAACGGAGGGGTACGTACTCCTTCCTCGGCAGCATCAACACCCGTGGCCACCTGGAGGTCCTGAGTGATGGCCTGATACTCGGATGCATCGATCTCATCTTCGAGGAGGACGTCAAGGCCCAACTTGACGTTGAGTTTCTTAACGCGGACCGTCCGAGGGGCCATGATGCAAATGGAGATGAATGGCCCCTAAAAAATGATGACACGTTTGACTGTTTTGATGAACTGATTGATTGAATTGATGGTGTCGCAGCGCTGTGGAGTTTGGGGGGGGGGTTGCTTTCGCTCGGCTGCGGGCGGGCCACAGGGCAGCTGTGGGGGGGGGGGGGGTTTTTTGGAGGGGGGGTGGGAAGCGCCCGGGGTGGGGGGGAAAGGGGGGGCGGGGGGGGGGCCGGGGTTGGGGGCGGGGGAACCCCCCGCCTG
>PYFS01004995.1:0-38634 GCA_003671545.1 Ophiognomonia clavigignenti-juglandacearum | reverse complement strand
TGTGCTTCTTGTTTCCAGCGTTTTCATAGACTCACCTCCGATGTTGACGGCCCCGAGACCGGGGCGGGGGTTGGGGGGGAGGGGGGGTTTGCGCATGGACATTCGCTCCGGGGGTTAAGATTCCTCGTTTCAGGCGTTCTGGATGGAGGGAAGCGCGCGGCGGCCCGGGGGCGAGGTGCCGATGCAGGTCGGGCAGATCGTAACCTGCTTGGTTGAGCCGGGGCCCATGTCTCGCGTGTTCTCATCGTTCTTTGTTTGCTTGTTTGGTCGGCCCACACGGTGGTATTACTGTCATGATGGTGGATACGTGAAGGGGGTGGTGGAAATCGGTATGATCGATCAGGAACATGGAGACCAGCATCTGCGCATCTGTGTTTTCTTTGACGCGAAGATTGGGTGGAGAGGTTTGAGGTTGGGTGGGGGGGGGGAGGGGGGCCGGCAACGAGGCCAGCAGTACCGTGCATCCCCTCTCATCTTATTTGGGCCCTGTCAAAGCTCCGACAGCCTGCGCTGTGGCGCTCGTTAAGTAAAATTCCCCGTGGTCAAGAGGCGCAGATAGACACACAGACAGACAGATTGGGGCGCACGGACGGTGTGTTGCTTGCTTCTATTTTTGGGAGCTCGACAGGTAGGGTACTTTAGCTGCGTGTGCCCCCGTATCGACACATGCTTGACATGTTATCTGAGTACTATGTAGGTACTACTCATCGCCATGTCTTGACGCAGGGTTCGGAGGTGCTTTGGCAATAGCTCAGGACTCGATACGGGGGACGGCGGTGAGGGTTTCATTGGATGTACTCAACGCTGCACTATGGTCTGGGTGTGTATAATGTGCGTGTGTATGTGTGTGTGTGTGTGTGTGTGTGTGTGTGTGTGTGTATGCGGGTATGCCAGAGTCTCGACAATGCGGTTGCATTACATTCCTCCTGACGGTGACCGACCGTCCATCTTGCACAAAGGCCGACAGGATACATGCGTCTGTGCCGTACACAGCAGCATCGGATGCGATCATCCCAGGCACTGCAAAGCCAGAGCGGTGAGAGCCGCAGAAGAAGCCCAGTCCAGCCCTTCTAGAAGTCCCACTCATCCCCCCTCCCCGATTTGCCCCTTCCTGTAATGTCTCCTGTATGTGACTGATCTCGTCATCCCGGGCAGGTCTATGGGAATCTTGCATTTACTGTGCTTACAAGTACATCACCGGCACCGATAAAGCAATGGGCATTTGAGGGGAGGGGGGCGAAGGGCATACCGAGATCTCGGCAAGGCTGTCACCCACCTGTGCTGTGCCCTACCCCCCCTGCACATAAGGTCTCGCGAGCTGCAGGTGATAGATAATGCACTCTGTAACTGTACTTTGGCGAGACTGGGGCCCCTGTCCGGCTGCTCCTTCAGTGTGCAGTTTGGCAGTGAGCACTTTTTTTTTTTTCTATGCTGCAAACAGACGGGTCATGCGAACGAAAGGTACTGTACCTGAGCAGGGCCTGGATATTTTCGATCCGCGGCCCGAAAAGGACGTCGATTTGTGAGATGGCTGCATTGCCGCCTCGATCTTGGTGAGCGATGCTAGTTGTCATTTGTCCATTCTGTGAGAATCTGTCTAGGCACTGTCGAAAGAACAATGGAAAGATTGTCAACGAGTCAATACCAGGGGGAAAACCAGGGGGAAAACCAAGGGAAAAGGAAAGTTGATCTAATCTCCATGTCATGATGGCGCCTCATCCACGAGGCGTCCAAGCCATACAAGCCTGTAGTGTCCCCCCCCCCCCTTCCCCTTCCTCTCTCCCGCTCTCACAGCGGACATATCTACACACCACCATCTCTCTGATCTCGCCAATCTAGTACGGCTGGAGCCCACTATTCGCTTCACTGGTGACAGCCATGCCAAGCGGTATTCCCGGGCCCGTCTCTGCCATTGCGTGCATCAAGTCAACCGAGAAAGGTGTGGGTGGGCTTCACAGTCAGCACCACTTGAGCCACCATATGAGAACTTTGTAGTTTGCTTGATTGCTGTCCCATATGAGTTACCGAGTGCAGTCGTTTTCCCCCCTCCCTCCCTCCTGTGCAAAAGGTCTCACACACACACATACAAAAGGTTGTCGTGAGCGGGCAAGTTCCGCGCTGAGGTTACAATTGCTCCACGCCCGTGGCTCAGCCAAGGGCTAGTCATGGATTATTGGGCGGTACTGCGGGCGTAATTCTGCTGACGGGCTTTTGCTGGCAAGTTGGCAGGAGAAATACATAGTTTCAAAACATGACGATGTTTGTGCATTCAGCCTGCATGGGGTTCTTGATGTTGTTGTTGTTGTTGACAGGGCTGGCTAGACACCAAAAAGCCCTCGGGACCGAGCCAAGGCTCTGTATCTCCGCGGCAAAGGCGAAGTCCAGTGGGATGGGTATCCACTCTTGGTCGTGAGGGCGGGCGCATTGCCTTACGATAGTCACAGAGACAGGGCAGCAGCAGGGCGTGAGATTCCGCTCTGGCAATTGCAAAAGAAGGGTGGTAGTCCCGACGAGGTGGTAACGAGCGCCATACGGAATTCCTCGTCTATCTAGCAGGACGCCTCATCTGGCGCTCGTTGCATGTGAGGGAGTGCTGTCGGTCACAGCCCTGCCGCGATCGGGACGGGAGAGGGGGAACGGAAGGGGGGGGGGGATGCAGTTCCTTGGTCGATCGATTTTCTCGCACCGGCCTGACGGGCCTGCCTAACCTAGCTGTCCAATGTAATCATCAGCCCTGCTGCTGCTGTTGTTGGTGGGCCGAAGCCGGCCGTAGATGACCAAATGCGACAAAGCCCCTGGTCGCAGTCCTGGGTCCCCCAAGCCCACTCTACGTCTTTCAGAAGCCTAGAGAACCTTGGAAAGTCCTGGCCATCGACATCTCACACACCAAGACGTGCCAAAAATACCGAGCGTGAGTGTGGTAATATCATCGGCGTGGCCGGATTGGATTCTCTTTTGTGTCTGCTCCTAGAATTTGCTCGTGCGACCGTGACTCCATCTGGCCCAATCCCATGATGTGATGCACCCGGTCTCCGGACATCCCTGTCTCCCTTTTTTATTCTCAACTCCTCCCCATCTATTAGACAGAAAATTGTCATGGGTGATCGTAGAAACACCAGTTCCGAGATGATAACAAAAAATGCAAGCCGTAACAGACGTGGGAAACCTGGAAACATGAAAATGAGATGTATATAAGTGGAGGAAAAGACAGCGCCTTGTTAGATGTACATGATATATTCTGCTCGAAGCAAATCCTGATGAAGGAGGGTACTGTACAAATTGGAAATTGTTGATG
Source organism: Ophiognomonia clavigignenti-juglandacearum (assembly GCA_003671545.1). Classification (NCBI taxonomy): domain Eukaryota; kingdom Fungi; phylum Ascomycota; class Sordariomycetes; order Diaporthales; family Gnomoniaceae; genus Ophiognomonia; species Ophiognomonia clavigignenti-juglandacearum. Next base: position 35,339 of record PYFS01004995.1, on the reverse strand, counting down.
CATAAAAAACACCCAGGAAGGAAAACAGAAAGTAGATCAAGACTCTCTTGGCCTAGAAGCCAAGTCAAATGGATTGCTCCATGGTCTTATTGCGCTGATGAAGTAAAGTCGGCATACACTGTAGCATGCGGTGCTACGGCCTGTCTTTGAGACGAAAATGGAAGTGGGTGTGCGCTATCTCACCATCCCGTATTAGACGTGGGAGGCAGGCGTCGGATAGTGGTATTGCGGTTGGGGGGTCCATCCCATGTTGTACGCCGTGGGCTGAGGAAGACCGTGGTAGACTGGTGACGAGTGGTGCATTGGAAGTGGCTGCTGCTGTTGCCCATACGAGGAATGCTGCTGGGCTGGGGTCGACCGTACTGCGTAGTGTTGCTGAGCATTTTGGTCGTAGTAGGTGCGGTGGTCGCTGATCGTGGAACTCGCATCTGGGCTCAAGGCGATGGCCTGCCTCTCGAGGTGTTCCTTTTTGAACTTCTCCTGCTCCTTCATGAAAATGTCGATTTCCTTCATCTCCTTGGTCTCAACTCCTCGGCCTTTGATACCGCAGTTGCTGTTCTTGTAGATCTTGAGCAGTGTGAGCCACAGCTCGGCGACGTCCTCCGGAAATGGCTGTGATCTGTCGTGCCGCGAAATCATCTCCATGTACTCGCAGAGCTGCGCATCGTGAAACTTATTGATGTGCACCTGAGAGAGAAAGCACCTCTCGTTAGCAATCATCTCTTACACCAGGTCACTGAAGATCTGCATGACGGGACTCACCTTCATGTTGCCAATGGTTGTGAATTCTTTTGGGCAGTTGGGAATGGGACACGGCTTTTTGGGTTCTCCGTCATGCTTTAGCCTGATGTGGTTCTTCAGGCCCCCGTTTGCCTTGAACTTGACAAGACAAATCGCGCACTGGTAGCGCTGCTCGGTCGTGTGACGGCGTTTGTGCGACTAGTGACGTTGTTAAACAAAGAACTTTAGTAGGATGGCACGTCCCGAGCCGTTGGAAACGGGGATATGTGTATGTACCTTGAGGTTTCCTGGCTGTGACACACAGACGCCGCAAATGTTGCATTGCTATAAGGAATGTGTTAGTCTCTACTCGCTGCACTTTGATATCTGCCCGAACTTACATATGGCTTCTCGCCAGTGTGCGATCGCAGGTGCGTGTTAAGTTGCGCATTTTGCGCGAATAATCTCCCGCAATACTCGCACTCTTTTTCCTTTTTCACCTGCGGGTGCCCAGAGTCCTAATTGTCAAATTGATGTCAGTACAGAAATTGTTGGATCCGGTATCATCAAGAGAGCCGTACCTCGTCGAATCCCGGAGAGTCCATGGATTCGGGTGTTCCAGCTGCTGTGTCCTTGTTCCTGGAGGGCAGTACCGGCTCAACCTTCTTCGCCAATGCCAGGAATCGGTCCATTGGCTTGTGGAATTGATTCACCAATGTCTTGCCGTCGGTCTTGACTTGCTTGGTACAAGTCTTGATGTCCTTTTTCGAATCAAAAGACGCTTCTGACTTGACAACAGACACACTTCTTCTGGAGGATCTGCGGCCTGTGCTTCTGACAGTGCGGACTGCTCGGTCGCCATGGTAGCTTTCGTCTTCCAAAGGAGGCGTCGGCGGTGCCAACGGTCTCTGAGAATGGCGCAGTGGGATCTGGTCCACGTACGAGGAGGGGGCCGGCGCAGCATACTGGTAGGGTTGGTGTTGGTAGTCTCCATATTGCGTTTGGCTACCGTATGACGAGGCGGAGATGGGAGTGACCGGGCTTTCCGCGTAGGAGGGGGTGGGGAGAGAATATTGAGGTGCCAAGGTGCTTCTTGGAATGGCGGTGGTGGAGGGCAAAGTGCGCTGGTCGTACACCATGCCGCCCATCGCATAGTCCGAGGCAGGGCTAGACTGTTGCCAGCGGTCCTGCTGCTGCCAGTTTTGGTTGTAGGCCATGTTGATGGGGTGAGGTGGAAATGGAAGTCTTGATGTGAGAGTTTGACGATGGTCCTAGACCTCAGGGAGCTGGGTGCCTGAGGAGGCTCGCGGTCAAGTAGGCGTTGGGAGATGGTGATCGATCGGTGTGGTGGTGGTTGCCCAAGTCAAGTGATTCAAAAGCACGCAGGAACAGGTTCTCTGATCGAACGGAAGATGTGTGCAGTAGAGAAGAGACTGTGATGTTCCTTGTCGGATGTCAAAAGAATGAGCAAGAGGCGTATTGAGACCTGGGGAAGGACGGCAGTATATCAATGGTTGAGGATGTGAGAGGGGCGTGCCTGCTTGGGCCACGAAATATAGTCAAACAGATCTAGGATGCCTGGACGAAGAGCAAAGACCCATGCCACTTCGAGATTGGATAAGAAGCCTGTCGCATACATGATAGGTACCGTAGTGGTAGAAATGGGTGATCTAGAGGGGGGGAGGACCCCCCCGGGTGCTCCACTACCTTCTAGGGCCCTGGGCTGATGGATGGATGTCAAGTCTGGCTAGGATCGTGGAAGTACCTAGGTAGGTATTCCTGTACTCAGTAGCAGGAACTATTGGGCAAGACGGTACGCACGTAGGTACACGTAGGAAAGTACGTACCGCGTATCAAAGTACCTACCTAGGTATCCACCCACATGCACTACTGTCCTCGTCCCGAAAGCAAGACATTCTGTTCATGGAGGTTCCCGATTTGTCTGCTGAAATAGGTACGTACCCACGACATGTACCTGAGATGGTAACCCCCACTGTTGCGGCTGGCCTGAAAGGTGGGTCTCCAGGTGCCGGACAATACCCGCACATTAAACTAAGTAGCTAATCCTGGACAAGATGACATGACCAGATGGTGGGTGGGCGGTTTAGTGTGGTGTGCACATTGAGGCCTGACGAAGCCTGAGCCCACGTACTATGGTACCTCTTTTGCGCTGGCTCTCAAAAGACGCAGACGACGTTTCGGCACACAGATGCGCCCGCGAAGTTATCATAGGCCAGCTGTGATGCTCGGCTTGCCCCACGCCCTGTGCCTTATACCTACTTCCTAGGTACCTACCTGCCCTGCTGGCGAGACTGCCAGGCAATGCGCACCCCCGTTGGGTGTGGGCCTTGGTCGGGGAGACAAGTAAGTCGTGACGACGGTCTCTCCCCCTCCAACCACGAGGAGAGGAAAAAAGGCTCCGTGAGACATGGCCAACGGGCGGGTACAGCAGGCACACGGTCCTCATAATAGCCACACATTATACCTTTTTACAGAGTAGACTTTTTGGGATCGGTGCAGACCGACGTCTGATAGTCTGCAAGGCTTCCAGGGCACACCTAGATATGCATTGTGGCCATAGTGGTAAATAGGGCGTAATGTGGTGATGATTGTGCTCGACGGGCGACATGTTGCAGCAGTAAAAGCAGGCGCGGGCCGATGAGATGTCGTTGTTTTGGAAGGTGTGGGAAAGAACGAGTTCGACGACAAGGGTGTTTAGTGCGCGCTAAAACGCCTAGAAGTGGAGGAGCTCGACCAGCTTGCCAGGGAACTCCTTGCAGAACCCGGCGGGCTGCTGGGTCTGGCTGGGAAGACCTGGTAGCCCTGGGCGATTGATCACTGACAGCCGCTCCGTGATGGCTGGGGGGTCCCTGAAGCTGTGGTGGTTTTCCCGTGTGGGTCTGCTCCACTACATCCACCCCCACTCCGTACTCCGTCCTGAGTTCAGGAAAGTCCACACACCCCAGTAAAGTCAATCTACGATGTATGCTGCCTTCCACAACCTACTTACACATCGACATCCACCGCTCCATTGGCAACGCCAGCAAGCATCACGACGACCTCCACCGAGATATCGTCTTTCACTCCCTCCCTCTTGCATAATTTTCATAAAAGTCTGCGGCTTGCAGCTGCAGCTGCAGATACAGATGGAGCACTCATCTCACCGTCACATTCGTGGCACGTCTGGGCTCGCGGAAATGCGCGCATGAGGTCACTGGACTGCAGTGCAGCCCTGTGCTGGCCCTCCTCGTCCTTACTCCTCACCGAACACCAGACCTTCCGCTCATAGACCGAGAAATCATATCAAGCCACATCGGCCACTGTGGAGTCTCTGGGGTTTCGTGATCACCCTCGAGACCACTTGCTCGAGACCGCAACCAGGCACCTGGCAGAAAGAGGCCATTAGGACATGCTCCGGGCGAAAACCAGCCGAACAACTACAGGCCGCCTCTGCGTCTGCATGTCTTGCTGGCGCCTCTCAAACGCTGCATGCTCCAGGGCCACAATCGACTCGAGAAGCGGGGCAGGCTATCGATCAACTCTTACCGCCAATCGTTCATGACCTAGTCCCATCACATCGCCCAGCCATTACACACCCTAACAAGGCAAGGGAGACTCTCGGGTTCGGGCATCGGCTGCTTGGGCTTTGACAACGGCCATCTCGGGTAATGTGACATACTCTACAGTACCAGAAATTGTCGCATTGAGACTGCCCATCATCCGTGGCACGTCCTCGTTCGCGAGAATTGCTGAGATGGCCCCACATGAATACCCTTGGATCCGGAGGACTTGATGTGTCTCTTGCCGTCTAGACTCTGGGCAACGTGGGTGGCTCCAGCCATCATAGTGGACCGACCTGGGTTGCTCATCTCGGTTTCAAGGCGATCGATTTGAGAATCTGAGACTGCGTCGTTGTCATCAAATCACTGATAGGCGAAACGGGTTCGATCGCTTCCTGCTGCTGTGCTCCTGTCGGCCCCTGAGCGGATCTTGCCATCTACCGGGGGTGCCTTCGCTTCTTCGTTGGATGTCAGATCCCCACCTGACCTGTCACTTCTCGTGGATCTTTGCATCGTATCCGGTTTTTTTTTTTTCTTGGGGGGGAAGGGGGTTCTTTTTATTGCCCATTGCGTCCCACATCCTTCCCAATATGCCCGCAGCAGACCGACTTCTTCCTCAGTTCAGCCGTGTTGTGGTCCGCCAGTCAGCCGGCTCATACCGCTACGGTGTGCCTTGACCTCTATGCTGGTTTTCACAGCTGCAAGACGTGACCCACGAAACCAGCGGTGACCTTCTGGGAACCACATCTTGAGCACTCTGGCACTCCAGATGCCAGTGGCCTTCGGGTCACTGCATCGATATGCGAACCTGATTCATTGCACTGCTTCTCTCGGATGGACCGCCCACAGTCGTGAACTCTTACGCATGGTCCCGGTCGCACCAATCCGCTTCCCGCGCGATCTTGTGGTTGGCGCCCGTGGTTGCACAGCACGGAAGAATCTGCAGTGACGAGTCTGTCTCCACATAGCATGACCACCAGAGCGACCCAGAGTTCGCAAGCACTCCTGATCTGGGGAAAGAACCGTCATCTTTTCTGTACGAGGGGTTTGCATCTTGCATGAATTGTTGCACAGCGTCAAAGCAGGTACGATCACGAACGCAAAGTCCCGAGACGGGAGCCACAGCCGCCAACCGCTTCGTTTCACCTGTGGCAGTGGACAAAGAGCCGCCTGGGCTTTACCAAACGCTGCTACCAGCCACAATATCAAAATAAGGTCCCGATGAACTGCATAATTGTGTCGGCCAGCTCGTCTGGGACTCCGGGTATCCTGTTGCCTTGTTCGCATAGTTATCAGGCCCGCATATACTACAAGAACACCCAGGGGTGAATCGCTACTCCATCCCACCCATCTAGCAAGAGGATCCCGGCGCCAAACTCCCCGGCCAATTTCTAGCGGCGCCCGTCGAGAGCTAGCCCTGGCGACGCGGTCCCAAGACCGTGGGATGTCAGCCAGATCTGAGGAGTCTGATTGGATGGACAGCAGCGTACCATGCGGAGGCTGACGGGGAACATCCCTTCATAGCCATATATGGCGACGACATTATCTGAAATAACCTCTGGTCAGCCTGCAGTAGCATTGCAGCAGCTGCAGCAGCAGCAGCAGCAGCGACTACAACTCCCGCCAAACAACGAGTTCATGCGTTTCTACCGTGACTTCCATTGTTTCGTGACTCACGTACACTGCCGATCAAGTATCAAGGTGTGGGGGCGCACGCTGTCTCCGCGGGATGAGGTCCAGCCGATTTGCTAGACCTCGGATCCAATGGAGCAAAGTCGCCTGCGAACTGTGCTACAGGTATTTCCCACATCTCCGTGGCTTCAAGATATCTACTTACCCTGACGACTCCGCCATGGTTACTCTGGCGGCACACGCGCACCATTCTGGGCCCCCTTGGATCTCATCATCACGTTACTAGCGTTTTACAGCCTTGCATGATGCCAATGGGCTGCACGATGCTGCAATGCAGAGTACCTACGTCGATGCAACCCATTTGGCCGACTATTTTCGGCTCTTCCCTTTCACTTCCAAGGACCCCCAATTTGCTTCTCACCGGGGACAACAATAGAGATCTCACCACGATCCGATCCGAACCGTTAAAGTGGCGCAGCGGCTCTTTGCTGAGAAGTCTACCTAGGTACTGTGCTGTGGAACAAAGCAAACGTGACTGACAACGCCATGTCCACGTGTAAAAGATTATATACTGGTGCACATGTGCTACTAGACGGCAGAGTACCAGCCACAGGAGGTACATCGCCTCAATAACGGATGATTCATTACATTGGACCAAGACTTAGTCCGGACTCCGGACAAATGTGACACTGCAACACAGTCGCTATGCTGCCGCGCGTGCCTGCGTGCGCTCAACAGCAAGTGTAATTGTCATCGCATCTTGGCCCACTACCGGTCATGCACGACAGACATCCGCGGATTAGCTACAGCAGCCATCTGCAAAGATCGCAAGCGGCTCTGGCAGCTTTTGACATCTGTCACTTTTTCGCGACCGAAACTTTGATAGGAAAGGAGACTCCACCTAGTTTCGCGTGGAAAACCGAGTTGGGGAAAGTCGTTGTCACTTGTCAGATTTCCGGGGGTGGAGATTGTGGCACCGGCATCCACAATCCGGGATTTTGCCAGATTGACGCAGATTACTTGAAAGTCCCCGGCCGGGAGGTGGGCTGGAGCGAGAAATTTGAAAGAAAAAAAAAAAAAAAGGTCTGCAGGATGCGCAAGCGCATCGGCTGGCGCGTCGGTGATGGCTTTGGTACCGATGGCTTGCTTATGCGGTGATGCCATCATGTCATATCCACATGTGTGGCGGCGGTGACAATCTCCCCTCGAGTGGTTTTGTTTCTGCAAGTGTTCGGCTGTCAGGCGCTGTCACAGACACCGCGGCATTCCGGGCCGGTCTTGACGTCCAGTAACGCTTGCGCATCTACAGACGCAAAATGGTGGCTGGAGGCTCTGTCTTGATGAACAGAGTTCCTTCTCGAAAGACACAACAACGTCTTTTGGTACTTCTGTGAAACATTCCAGAAGGCTTTCACAGAGTGCAGGCGCAGAGTATATTGCTTCACTTGGCGAGGGCAGACATGCTCCGGACATCACATGATGCTACGGCATAGATCTCCCTGAGATCTCGCGGGAGAAGTTGGTGTTTGCCGCGCCCCTAGGCGATGCGGACTCCAGATTGGCGAGATCGGCAAGTGGAGCCTATCTGCGAGGAATCAGGAAATTTGCGAAATTATTATGGAGAAATTGTGGCCCTTGCTAGCTACCACAGCACGTAATGAGTGTCCCACCGATCTGGAACGTCCAACGTCGAAACACTGCCATCATTTCAGATCTGGGGCAACAAACCTGGAACCTGGCCGCTCCCCATCGTCGAGAAACCCACTCACTGTGGATTCTATACCTAGATAAGCTCGAGAACGGGTGTTATAGTTGACAAGTCAGGTATCGCGTTGTCCCGTTTGGGTATATTGTCGCAGAGGTTTCCTCTCTTGAGGTACACCGTGCCACCCCGTTGCGGCCAACGTCCTAAACCTTCTGTGCCGTCGAGGCGAAAAGGACATGTCACAGACTCACCGCAGTATGCCATCGCCCTGGCATCTGGCCCATACACCGCCCAGACTCGATTACGCACTAGACACCCCATGTCGAGCATCACGGCTCTATCCGAGGCGGCTCACCGGGGCGAGGGCGGATGATGGCGCACAGACATCGATCATCTGTCAACGGCAAAACCACCCTACCCGATACAAGGACTCAACTCTCCCGTGCCTGGGACAGGACCAGTCTATTTGCCGGGTCCCGAAAAAGAGGTCGCCCCAACTGCGACCAGCATCGAGTCCCATTTCCTCATTGAGATATTTTTGCGACGTCTGTCTTCCCTCCTCGCCGTCTTCTTACTCCGTATATGGACCAAGTGTTATTCTATGCTAACACCGGGGCATAAATGCCGAATTCATTAGACGACTTTTCATTGGCTGGAGATCTTTTTGATAATATTTAGCTGGATCTCGACATTACATTGGCGCGAAAGCTAGAAACGCCCAGACGTCGTGCTGAAAGGACTGAGTGGCTGGCCGAGGACATGACTGGGCAAGCCAGCAAGCCGGGCGGGTGGGTCGACGGGATAGTTCAGATCATCCCACCTGCCCACATGCCCTCCTGACATGCTGGTCACCGAGCCTATTTCGTGGCCAATCCTGTTGACCACAGTGCAAGCCACCAGAGAGAGCTGTGACACGCGATTTGGTTTACGCTCGGTCACGTCTTGAGAGGTTAACGCCATGTCGCTCGTGGCAATAATGTCCTGCAGCAAGTCGCAAACCCACAAAAACTGGGCCCCCCAAAAAGGCCCCCCCCTGTGGGTCTCGCAACCCGCCCCGACCGCCCACGCATGTCTCACGATACGGATGGCACAGATAAAAAGGAAATCTACAGTTCGCAGCGATCGCATGCGGTGTGTCAGAGCCATCTCTCCATATGCGAACCACCAGCCATAGAAAAGAAATATACTCCTCGTCACACACACGTGGGGCTCCGTCATCATCAGCCCATCGCATTGCCCAACGAGATTTCGAAGGGATGAACAACGCACGACACAGGGGGGGGGGGGCCTTCTCTGTTTCCAAAACATTGACTTCGAAATGAACAATTATCCTTTGCATACACTGGCAAGCGGCCGAGATCGTGGCGGAAAGGGGTGGACTCGGGTATGGCCCCCGGGCCCCTGCAGCCGTCCTTCGTTCAATGTCGCCCTGCTTCGCCCCCACACACACACACCCTCGAAAAGGGTCCCGAACGAGGCCGGCGATGACGACAGGGGATGATGCGATGCGACGGCAATGCGATTCGACGATTCATCATCTTTTGCATCGGTTCAATGTGCTTGGGTCGCGTGGGAGCAGCCCAGCCGGCCCAGGCCCTCGCTGCTGTGCAACACGAGGAGAACCTCGATGCGTACCATGCCTGCGTGCATAGAGTGCCGAGCACCAGCCTTCGACTCCCCGCGGAAGTGCTCACCTGGAATCCGTGGTACACCATCATCTACTTCACGCTTGCTTCTGAAAATGTTCAGGGGACAAACCACAGTCCTGCGCTGCTCGATTGTGTCGCAGGAGGGCGACATCGACTGCTTTCTGGGACAGTGCCAGGTATCCAGCTCAGCTGAAACCATGAGCTGGCTGGGACGAGAAATGAAGAACCTCTGCCGGCGGGGAGAAGGCCCATGGAGAATGAGCTTGCTCCCTTGCTGGGTTTCTGGGGCACAGACCAGCCGTATCGTTCAGCTCTCAACAGCATGGTTGCAACGGAGGTGCCATGCTAGTCTCCGTGGTTCAGAACACTGACTCATCCCAAATCACAGCCAGCCAGCCAGCCAGCCAGCCAGCCAGCTAGCTCGGCAACGATGACCACAGCAGGAAAGAACACAAAGCACCATCCGAAGCTCCGCTCCGCTCACCTCCGCCGCGGAGGTCGGCGGGAAAGCGTCGTCCTCCTCTTCATCCGTCGTTGCAATGGTCAGCTCAGATCTCATGCAGGTCCCCCCCCCCCCCGCTTACGACGACACATATACACACACTAATGAGAAGGGAGGTCCCGGATAGGGCTCACCCGCCCATCACGACATGATTGCATTTGTGTGTGCCCCCCACCCTCAACCTCAATCCACGTCCTCTTGTTTCGTGAAGCGCGAAGTGTGTGTGTGCCACGCAGCTGGGGCAGAAATGTCCACGTAGCATCAATTGTCGACGTAGCATCGAGCTTTCTCAAGCCCACTCGTTTTTTGGGTTTTCCGTTGTTACCCTCCCGCATAGAAGAAATATGCTACCATCCACGTCGTCGTCGTCGACGACGCTCTTTTGCGTTTCAGTGGGCCGCCAATGGACGGCATGCCGCAGCGCGGGATGGTCTAGGCCTTCAGGATTTCCTGGGTCGCCAGCATCAGACGGGTCGGTGGTTCTGAACCTGGTCAGAGATAAGAAGATGGCCAGCTGGGGCTAGAGAATGAGGTCATCTAGCTTTCAAGTGTTCACGGTGCCGACAAAGTTGTGTCTCTCGGTCTTTTTGTCTGCGCTTCATTGTGACCCTCCGTATAGAAGCAATATCGTCGGCATCGTCGTCGTCGCGGCGGCAGCCAATGGATTGCAGCACGAGGGATGGTGTGGAGTATGCCGGACGCAATCGGTGATCGCTGACCCGGGGCTGGAAAAACAACACTTGAGGCAGTGCTGAGTATCGTGTGCAGTATCGCATCTGGACTTGGTCGCCGTGATCGTCGCCGTTGTCGTAATGGCCGTCGAGTGGAGGCTGATGATGTGCTATGCAAATCACTATACCTCCGAAGTACCAGTCCCAGATCGCAAAGCCTTACCTGTTTCTGGGCGAGATCGCGGATTATGATAATGCGGCAGAACCCTTTGAGCAATGGGCAAAGACGTGCAACAGGCAGCTATCCGGAGAAGTCACTTCCCGCCGGCGAGGTTTCCAGAGCCGCCGGAGTCTCAGAGGTTGTGGTGATGTGGTATGATGGACGAATGCCATGCCCAATCAATGAATTGCCTCCTTAAAAAACCGTGGGTATCAACCATGCCATGCAATTGCCCCTTTCCGTATGCATTTCCGGTGCCCGCCAAACCGCTCCAATACGACGAATGCTATGCCGCTGAATCTTCCATCGCAAAATGCGCCATCGCTCCAAATGCATCAAGGCTCGCTGCGGGCGCCGCCATTCTTGCCCCCGAACAGCTCCACGAGCATAGGGGACATGTTCTCGTAGGTCAGGAAGGTGATTGCGGTCGCCGGGAGATTCCTATACACAGCGGGACCGAGACCTCGGTAGAAGGCACCAATCTTTCCTTGCTGATACAGCATTCTGGACACGCCCCTGATGCCCTTTCCATAGGTAGCGTCCGCGTCCTTCATCTGCAACCGGCTGCGGATGACTTGGTATGGATACGTCGCGACGACAGCGACGATCTTGGACGCACACGATAGAAGCGTCGTGTCCACAGCAGAGAGCCTGTCAGCGTCACTGCCCTTCGCAATATTGCGCTCCTCCCGTCGTCGGCGCCGGAGTTCCCTTCCCGCATGGTCGTAGAACATGAACTGCACGCTTCCCTGCAGAATGCCACCGGCGCTGATCCAAAACCCCGTGTAGAAGGCCTGGAAGCCCTCGACGCGGTAAATCGTCTTTATGGCGTCGAGAGTGGTGGGATACGCAGCCGCACCGTCGCCGCGCGCGAATGCAAGCATGCGGGTCTTGACGACCCAGATGGGGTTCGACACAGTCTGGATGGCGAGACTAGCGGCAGCCGTAGCAACGAACGTGTCCCCCACCGTGAGGTCGGCGCTTGACGGTGATGACGAGGTGGGATTGGGCTTCCGTGCGCGGATAAAGTTCTCTACGCGGCCCTTGAGTAGCCAGAAGAGGCCCCAGGTGGTCCCCGAAGCGAGGCCGTTAGCCGTGATGCCGCGGTAGAACTGGGCGACGGGGCGGTCCATGGTGGCCATCTTCTTGGCCATATTCCAGGAAGCCCATGGCGCTGCCTTGATGTCCTGGTGCACTGCGGAGAGAGGAGATGGGTCAGCAAGAAAGGTGGCAGGTAAGGAAATGAGTGAGCTAACCCTGTAAGCGGACCTTGATGATCTCGAATGGGTGGCATGCTAGAGTTGACAGACTGCCCGCCACGACGCCGGAAATGAAGTTGGCGGTTGGAACCGCCCAGGCGTTGCCAGCTCCTCCATTCTTGTCCTCCTTCATGGTGGTGGACTTGGTGTGGGTCACATGGTAGTGCGAGTGAAGGAAAGTGAAGTACGACCAGAGCACAAAGATTTGGCGGTGTTGTTGCGCGTGAAGTTGCCGCGTTTGGAGGGACAGATCAAAATTTTGGGCGTGAAAATGAGTGACGTATGCTTGGAGTTGCTTATCGGGAAAATTCCACCGATAAGGCCGGCCTCGCCGCTTTCCCTTCCCATCCCAAGGAACAGCGCGATCTCGACGCGACAGTGGGGTATCAAAAGCATTATTGAGTTGTAAGAAATGAGAGCCAATGCAGTGTTAACAGAGCTGACTAGAGCTTCCATAACACTTCTGACATATAGTGTGTGGGAGTCGCGAATGGGATGACCAGTGCTTGCTCGCCTCGGCCACCACGGACAATGGCAGAATGATCACCGAATGTTCGATGCTTCGCACGGATAACTTCGATTTCTCCTTTTCCAGGACCTGAAAGCGCAGTTGAAGACATCCTCCAGGGTTCCAGAGGGTACTTTGAGCAGGGCGGAAATTCTGCAAGTCAACCACTTCGTAATGGATGGCGCAAGCACAGCGATAACTCGTGGACGGAGCCACGCTTGGGAGATTTATTATCAGATTCTCCCAAAAGTATTGTACAATAGCTAGCCAGGTCCTGTTCATCGTAAAGGGCTGGCCGTGCTCTTTTCCATGCCGTCTCGGGTGACTTCCTAAACGCCTTTCCTGTGCAAGTGGAGAGTGATGTGGCTGTTGACGAGGGCATGATCAAGCTGCATGCTCGTAGGGAGGCAGCTTTTGCAGTGCTCAACTTTCGTTTCGATCTGTCGAGTGGTCTGTCCGACTGGTGATCAGGAGAGTGGCGACAGCAGCCTGCAGATAGTGTTAGCGTTGAGTACCATCTCTTTCCGTATATACAGCGCTCGCTCGATCTGAAGGGATGCGGACCTGTGCAGAGATGGTCGGGGCTCGCTCCTCGTGTAGCCTAGGGAGATTGTCAGCGCTGTGTCGCGTTCGTGGTGGAATTTGGGAGTCCTTACCAAGGTAGAGGATCATGGGCAGGTAGCCACTATCGTTCCAATGTTAGAAGGAGGTCTCCATCAACTGAGAGCCGGTACTGCAACATACTAGTGAACAGCCACGCGTGCAACCTCAATGAGCTTGCCAATGCGCTCCTACCAGAAAAGCCTGATTAGCCATCTTCGATCCGATATCCACTGTCGACAGGGTCGTGGCCGCTGCGCTGTCACTCCTGGGGCAAATTACCTTGGACTCCTCAGATAGTGCAAACATCGTGAACTTCTGAACGTGTGATCTTGACTTGGCGAGTCGAGAATGGGCTTTGTGTTGCAGAGCACAGTTTGTCGCAAAGTTGTGAGCAGTTTGACAGTTGAAAGTTCCGAAGCGACGCCAAAAGCCCAGGAACTTGGGTGATCCGCTCTACAGGGACCCCTTGTATTCATGACTAAGCATTCGACGTCCCCCAAGGATCTCTACTGTGGTAGTAGCTGTCACTGCAGCACGATCACAATTCCTAGCCATCACTTTGCGCAGCGCTTCGAGAAAGGACGCCATTCCTCGATCGCACCCGCAAGATCGCCGCCATGGCCAAGCACTGGTATGTTTTCTCCCTTCCTGCGCATTGCCCAAGACTCCAGCTAAGCTCTAACACGAATCCCAGGGAACAAAACAAGGACGCGACCGTCTACGTCGGCAACCTCGACGAGCGCGTCAGCGAGGCCAATCTCTGGGAGCTCATGACCCAGATGGGCCCTGTCTACAACGTCCACATGCCCATGGACCGCGTCTCCCGAACACATCAAGGCTACGGTTTCATCGAGTTCGACACGCCCGACAGCGCCGACTATGCTTCCAAAGTCCTCAACGGCATCCGTCTCCACCAGAAACCTATTCGCGTCAACAAGGCAAGCGCCGACAAGCAGAAGCCGACCGATATTGGCGCCGAGCTCTTCGTCAACAACCTGGACCAGCAGGTCGATGAGAAGATCCTGTTCGACACTTTTTCCCAGTTCGGAACGCTAGTCTCGCCGCCGACCGTCATTCGCGACCAGAACAATGTCTCCAAGGGCTACGGTTTCGTGTCGTACGACTCGTTCGAGGCGTCGGATGCAGCAAAGGAGACGATGAATGGGCAATACTTGCTCAGCAAGCAGATCACAGTGGAATACGCATACAAGAAGGACGGCAAGGGCGAGAGGCACGGCGACGAAGCAGAGCGGACGCTCGCCGCCGAGGGCAAGAAGCACAACGTTGTTCCAGAGCAGCAACCACTACCACCAGCCTACCTCATGTCCGCCCCTCCCTCCGCACCAGCTCCCGCAAGCGGCATCGCGCCGCCCACACCCGTCGGCGCCTACGGCGACATGGGCATCCCCCAGCCCGGCCCATCGCCCGTCGCCGGCATGCCACCGCCAGGCTTCGCCCCACCAATCATGCCAGTCGCCGCTGCACCACTACCAGGCGGCCACGGTCTGCCTCCGCGATTCGACCAGGGCCACGCACCACGACAACCACTTCCGCCGCCGATGCCGCCTGCAGGTGTGAGGCCTGCCGCGAGCAATCTACCGCCCGCAGCACCAGGGCTTCCCGCCAGGCCTCCGGTCCCGAGTATAGGATTCAGTGGCCCGGCCGGCGATTTTCACCCTGGTCGACCTGGTGCTCCGCCGGGAGCGGCGCCGCCTGGATTCGGCATGGCTCCTCCGCCGGGATTTGGGGCAGTGCCACCCAATGGGACACCACCGCCTCCACCGGGCTTCATGCCTCCGCCCACGGGCTTCGGTGCGCCTCCTGGGCAGCCTCCTTATGGGCGTCGTTGATGGAAAGGATCTACATGACAAGACGGAAGTGTATAAATCTTCAGCTGGCTTGTGAACACGTCTTTAGCTGGCTTGCGGCTGCTCAGCTGCCGCCCTCGAGCGTTTGCCAAGATGGTAGAGGTGACCCGCCCTCAAGCCTCAGTGCAAAGAACGATCGAGTCAACAGCTTTCTGAGGTAGGACAATCACCTCGAGAATGGATGTCAGCAGGCGTGCATTGAAGAACAAGCGCCTTCAGGTCCTAGTGGTATTAGGCCATCTGGCTTGATGAATGTCTTCCATGCAGTGCCTCTCCAGCTCCTACCCTGCAGAAGAGTGCTGACGACGGCGCAAAGAGGTACCACAGAGTTAGTCAGGGCACTACTAAGCCAGCGCATTCAGAACGCGCATGGCTATGCAGATGCATACTCGAGGACGGAGGGTCCAGACCCCAAGCGGGAAGTAGGGCAGTACCCGCAGTGTCCAAATAAGCGTAGAGTTGATACCCCAATCAGAACAGAAATCCCACTATCACGCTTGCTGTCATTCTGCAGGTCCAATTGACAGCACCAACCGTTTCCGGGGGGTTTTCCACTGGACCAGACGCGTGCAATTCAAATCAATGACGACCCAATCCAGCAAAGAAAAGTCTGGACACCTGGGCAGCGGCTCGTGGCGCCTTCTACCAAGCATACCAAAATGCTGTCCGGGGAGCCTTGGCGACGTGGACTCGAAGCTTCACGAGTAAACAGCATCATTAATTAGTACCCGAGTTTTCCAGTTGTTCGGGTCGAGTAAACAAAATACCAAGCAACGCCCCAATTGCTAACAAACTAGCCCCAGTGTCCCAGCGAACAATCAGCGGAATTTCCCTTGTTAGACTGCTGCCCAGCCAGAGCTGAGGCTAGCTTTTGGGTCGACCGCCGATCCGGCCCCAATGCGGTCGGCGAGCAGCCGGCACGCTTGCGCTCCGAAAGTCTTGGTAGTCGAGACACGACTTGCCTGCTTGCGCACAATATGGTAATAGTAGGAGAGTTTTTTCAACCACCAGTGAGCCGCGTGCGCCGGACAACATGACAAGCACAGCCCACCTCCCCTTGGCACGCTGGATCCCGTCGCTCAAAATCCGTATTCAGAACTCGAAATTCAAATCATGGGAGCTTGACGCTGCTTGACAGCTCTCTCATATCGGCAGAACTAAGTCAGGTTCCTCTCGGATGGTCGAGCTTGCGGCTGGGCGATGACGAGAGGCACTGGCGGCGACTGATTGACAGTTGGGCACTGGTGGTGGTGATTATCGACTATAAAAGCAGGCGGGTCTGACCCTCTCAAAAGGCATGCCAGCCAGAAAACAGCAAACTTCTTCTAGTACTTGATACCCTACCACAACAATCTCACTATTACAAAATTCACTCGTTTCTCACACACATCACCAGCAACAACCCCAAACCAAAGCCACAATGAAGTTCACCACCCTCGCCCTCACCACCCTCCTGGCCTTCGCCTCCGCCGCCCCCCACAGAGGCGGCTACGACAAGGACGACGATGACTGCGATGAGTTCAAGAGCAAGAAGTACTGGAAGGGCGTCAAGGACTACCCCAAGTACTTCACCTCCACCTACGAGATCGAGGCCACGCCCGACCAGGTCGTGAACGCCAGCAACATCTTCACGGGCGGCCTGCCGGGCGCCCTTGGGTGGTACAAGTACGGCATCAACAAGGACTGCGAGGTCATCTGCTACGACATCACCCTCAAAAACTTCCGCGGCGAGTACCAGTCGCCCGCGTTGACGGCGACGCACATCCACCAGGGCGCTGTTGGGATGAATGGGCCACCAAGGTATGCTACCCTACACATCACACTCAACTGATGTATATATATATTCCCTTGACCTTGGCTGATGGTTGTGTCTCGCTACGTAGAATTGCATTCCCCAACCCTGTCGACATTGGCAAGAACCTTCGCAAGAGCAAGGGATGCATCAAGGGGCCTTTCAAGACTGGTGTCCCGGTGAACGGTGCTGCTGGCACCGACACGGGTGATGGCTTCAAGCTGGCTGCCATTGAGGCGAACCCCGTTGCATTCTTCACGGATGTTCACTCGAGCTTGGCTGTGCCCGGTGCTGTCCGCGGACAATTTGACTAGGTCGGTGTTGGCGATGGGCAGCAGGCGAAGTAGATGGCTGTCAACTTTTACATAACCTCGGGAGGGGAAGTGGTTGATATTGTCTTGTGTCGTGGTCTTCAATTTTCGTGTAAATAACTTTTTCAAATATCACACTGACTCAATTCACGTGGTCAATCATCTTGTTATTCTCCAGAAGACTGTGTTTGTGTATCAAGGACCTTAGAAGCCCACACCACATTTTACGCATGAGAACGCAACACCACTTGTAGCGCGAAATCTGTGTCCTTGAAGCCCTCAGAGTTGCACAATCCGACTCCGTTCAGTCCGATCTTCGGCCATTTTCTTAGGCCACCTATTCCCAAACTCACACCATTATCCCGCGTGTAATTTCCTGAGTACCTGGGTATGCGACGGTGCCCACTCCCATATCCCGCTACTGTGTGCACAGTGTTGCAATGAAGGCCAAGATCATGGAGTAAGTGTATAAACCCATCCCCCTTCAGACAGACCACGATTCCACCAGCGTCTCAAACTTCCGTGAACACTTGTTGTGCTTCTAGGAAAACGTGGACGACTCCTTGGGGAACTCTATCTATTACAAACCACACACATCTCGAGCTGCAGTGGTGTTCGCAAAATTCTGAATCAGTTTCGTATGGGAGACCATCCTTCTTCACTCCGGCACATTGCGCAGACGCCTCCAGTCTTGATCTCCCTGCACCGAGAAATCACCAATTCACATAGGTGATTCAAATTCGATTTGGCCTGTGAACACGTCGAAGGCTTGTATTGCTCGGATGTGCGACTTCTGTGCGCAGAGACAGAAGCAAGTAAAACACTTTTGCTTCTATAGGTTCCTTGTGCGTCTCTGAGAAGACACGAGCCACATCAACCCGGGTTCTTTTGTTGTTGTTTCGATTTTATGGCGCAGGTGCCTGGTAATAAAACAACAACACGCGAAAGAGGCGACTTTGGTACCTGCGCTTCCTCTGAGGTCCTCTGACGTCCCTTCATACCAACGTGAGTCTGAGCTCGTTCGTCCTATCGGCCGCTCGCGACCGGAGCCCGTGCTTCGTTTACCAAGGTTGGATGATAGCCATTGCATAATTAATGTCGAGGTAGTGCGAGAAAGACGATTACGCTTCGCTTCATTGATAAAGGAAACGACTTCGGGACTGACAGATTCGTCGAGATCCTTCGAAGCTAGTTTGCTTGGAGTTTGGGAGAAAGAACGGACTATGTGCTCTTCTTTACAGACTCTTCCACTAACAAGCGACTTCGTCGAGGCATGCAGCTCGCCATGGCCGTCCGGTACATATTGATCGTATCTTCGATGGAGCTTCTGTTTGCTAATTGACATGCAGCACGCATTACCTATCGTCTAAAGGGAAGGAGACCTGGGGACCGGTGCTCAAGAGCCTTTCTGCTCCATCCAGGCCCGAGGGTCTTCTCTGGTCTCTCTGGCTTCTTCGTTGTGCACCGAGTGACATTTGCGCGGTCATAAAAGTGGGAGGAAGATTCTCATATCTTTTATTGCCAGTAAATGAAAGGTCATTTCTTTTGATAGATCGCCCAAAGCGGTCGAAGTTCAGAAACCCGTCGGCAGCGCTTGATAGTTGGCCCGTGGATTGTCTGGCTGTCCTGTGACAGAGATGTTCTTCGTCACCGACGCGTCAGCCTTCGATTGCGTTGAGCGATGAGCACTTGGTTTTGATGGAGGAAGGAACCAGCACGCAGTATAAATACACACTGACTTTATACCCCTAGGAATAGACTGCTGCTCCGCAAACAATGATACCGCTCCGCACGATGATGCCTGAAAGTATGTGTTGGGTTCTGTGTCGTGAGTGACTTACATAGGTATTAGGAAGACCTCACACCAAGTATCAATCTGTTCAACATCAGCTTTGCGGTGTCACAGTGGAACATCTCACTGAAAGAACGCAAAGATACCTACACATTGGGTATGCAAGTCCTGGTGGGACATCGTGAGGTCACAGCACATCTCAAACAGCAAGCAGTTCCTCAATCCAACGGTAGCATGGGACCTTGTAGCAACTTTGCACACAGAATAGCCATAGAAACACGGCTATGTGCGTCCCTTGTGTATAGGCTCACCTGCTCAGGTGACGTGCGTGACCACAGCCGACATTGACGCACCATAGGCAATCAGGTAGATATGTCATCACATCTATGCTTGGGCGCCTCAATGAGCTCCTTCAAGCTCAGAACACCTGCCGCAAAGCAAAATGAGGCATAGCCATCCTCTGACAGCTTGCTGGCGGGGCTGCGACGTCCGTAGAGAGCCCTCAGCCTTGCCTCTAACTCCCAAGGCTGGATATTGACCTTGGGCGGGTACCTTACTTGTATGTGTACTGACCTTGCTAGGCAAAAGACGCAAGTAATACAGTACCTAGGTACATGCTTCAGATGGCCGAGTCCACGAGTTCTATGAGCAGGCCGTGAAAACAGAGTTACGGTCGTCTCGATAGCGAATCAGCATCAGCATCAGCATCAGTCTTCCGTGCTAAAGGTGCCGTTTGAGTGAGGAGTTCCAAACGGCGATCTATGGACGTGTTCCATCCCGGGACACAGTACCTGAACTGCATACTGCGACGTGACAGCCAAGGCTGAGTCCCCTGAAATCTCTCCCCGCCGTCCTCATCTAGTCTCTGCCCGTGTTCTGACTTTGCGATTTAATACAAAATGTCACCTGGGCATCCATCAAGGGATCGGAGAGTCCCAGATCCTGCACAGACAGTAGTCCTCACCACCCATACATGAACCCAAACAAGCCCCTCTCGGATACACACTGCACGGGACCATCCGCATCATACGCACGCTCATGTCCGTAGCCACTCAGCGGCTACATCGGCCAGTAGCTCCAGCTCCTTCGCTCGCTGATGGTGGGGCGGCAAGCTCTCCCTCTGGGCTGCTGCAACCCTATTACGGGCACGTATTTGCACGCACCGGGCGGCAGATCCTGCGGGGCGGGTTCTTTACCACCGCAAGATGGTCCATCTGACCTCGTGGGTGGGTTGGTGGCCCTCCTCCCCCTCTGACTCTTCACGCTCCAGCGGGCTGGGAGCGAGAAAGTGCTGCTGGTGTGAGTGGTCGGTTGGGTTTGCTCATCGTCAGGTAAGTGGCGCACATATCTCAAACCTGTCATTTGTGACGGGCCAGTCAAGCGCGGCGACATGCGTGTGGCTGCCAGCATCATACATTAGGCAGTGGCGTCGTGCCTAAGCCGCATTACGACCCTCTGTCTGTCTTCGTTTTTGATCTTGCAGCTGTGTGTGAAGGTACAAGTGCGGCGAGGATGGGACGCCACAGCAGCAAGCTCGAGTCTGACGAGGCGTGCGGCGAGAGGTCACTTGGTGCTTTCATTTGTTTTTGTTGGGGCGACAGATCACCTTGCCTAACCTTCTGTCACCGGCGTGTTGAGCCGGACAATGTGTTGGAGCGCATGATGTGCACAGCTACGGGTCGATATGTCAGTGGTTGTCTTGACATGAGACCAATATCTGCAGAAGCAGCTCTCGCAGTCGAGCTCTAGACTGAGGCAGACGCCTTGTAAGATGGGAGCTCCCCCCCTCCCCCCTCCCCCTCCCCCCCAAGCTCACCAAATCCCGCAGCTGCATCAACGAACCTTGGAAAGCTCTCATCAGCTTGCGCAGACGTGGCGTTCCTAGCTGCAGAAGCCTCGCCGTTTGCCCCTTGTCGATCCATGCACACCACCCAGCAGACCAGCTCGTTCGCAAGCCTGCAGCCAAGCAGACGAGGGTCATTTGTCATGGCTTGGGCGACCACAAACGGGTGTGCCTGCCAGGCCTGCGTCTATGCGCGCATGGCAGGTGAAGCACTTCTTCATTCAGGGGGCTCGTATCGGGTTTGGATACA
Organism: Ophiognomonia clavigignenti-juglandacearum; assembly: GCA_003671545.1. NCBI lineage: Eukaryota > Fungi > Ascomycota > Sordariomycetes > Diaporthales > Gnomoniaceae > Ophiognomonia > Ophiognomonia clavigignenti-juglandacearum. The sequence goes on along the minus strand of PYFS01004995.1, from coordinate 14,454 downwards.
CCAGGTTGGCTGTGAGCTTCTTGAACAGTTGGTAGACTGGGGCGTAGCAATCCCAGCATCGCAATGCATCATGACCACCGCCGTCAACAAAAGGGCCAAGACCGCCGAGGAAAAGAGGCAACTGGCACTCGCCAAAATCATCAAAAAAGAGAAGGACATCCCTCACCGCGAGTCTCAGGCAGTGAAACATGGTTCCTGACTGACCGTCTTTCAGAGATAGAGGAAGGAAAATAAACAGAGTATCGGGGCACTCCTCGAGGGCCAAGTGAAGCTCATCGTACAAAAAACCTGTAGTAAGCACACAATCACATGCCTAAAACTCCTCCCAAACGAAAATTGGCAAAAAACATGCGACGTCCTCGTGCGATGTGGCGGCTTGACAGGGGCCCTGCTGCTGTGCTGCCCGGGATGAGCTAGCGAGTGGCTTGTCCTCGAAAACTCACGATGCCGATGCTGCTTGGAGCGCAGGTGGCACAGAGCGACCCTATTATAACCGCCAAGCGCACGCACGCACGGTCTGGCCAGGCCCAAGGGAAGGAAAACACGAGACTTTCGGCTGGATCCCGCCGCGGCGGACTGAAAAGAAAAGTGACTGTGCGCCGGCTGGAGCCTCCCGAACCAAGTCTACGCGAGATGATGTGCACAAGGGAGCGCAGTGCCTTCTCGTCGCCGCCGACCGGGCCCCAAGCCGTACACACGGAGTTATTGTACACCGGTCTCGCAGCACAATGCGCCGCGGTAGCCGGGACGGACAAAGCAGACAGGCTCAGTTTTTGTTCCGGTGTCCCGGTGGCGGCGTCTGCACTCGCTGCGTGGCGGTTCAGGACTGGCCACATCAGCAAGAGAGAGAGAGAGAGTCCCCGAGTCGGAGCTGAAGGCGACTTGCGCGTGATTGTTTCGCTCGGAGAATCAGCCCACACCAACGAACCCCCTGACCGTGACCGAGCGCAACACCCGAATAAAAAAACCAAAAAGAGAGTCCGAGATGAGAAAATCTCCGAGATTGATTGGGGAGGCTCACAGACCCCGGCTGCGAGGGCGACGGGGGCCGCTTCCGAGCTTCCGATGCAGCGCGCCGGGGGTGAGGCGGCCGGATTGCGGAAGGAGGGAATCTGCAGGTGGCCATGCAAGCCTTGATGGAGCAGAGGGTGGTAATCGTGTGGGAGTGAGAGAAGAGAGACAGCCGACGAGAGATTACCAAAGAAGCATCGTCAAGTCCACATCTGCAAGCGGAAGTGTCTTGCTGCACATGAATATTGGCGTCCCCTAGGCTCGGGACGTGACACGTGCCTTCGTGCCTTACGGCAGCTAGGAGGCCAGAGCTGTCGTGAGGAAAAGAACTGGAACCTCTCTCGACATGATGATGGCATCTTTTCTGCAACGGAGAGTTGCTGATAACAAGGCTACACGAAGCCGTCATGTCTGAGACAGATCTGCCCGATACAAAGTTGAGTAGAAAGACTGCACAAGGCTCGCTCTCTATTTCTGCTGGTCAAGGCAAGATGCTTCTTGTCTCTTTTGTCTCTGGTGCGCGAGACTACGGACTACTACCTGTCGTACCTTGTGTGGCCTGTCCTGTGTGTCCGTCCTGTGCGATGAGATCTAGATTCGAATGGCTCAGACACAAAAGAGGCTTCGGGCAGCGAGCACTCCCTGTCAAGGTTTATTTGCGCAAGCTTGCTGATCAGTGAGCATCATGAATCACACCCATCACAGTGATGAGCCTCTGCACCACGGTTGTCGACAACAAAGAAAACCAGCGAAGTTTTGTAACAGAAGAACCGTTGAAGCTAGATCGGTGGAGCCCCCCTACCCCCTTCCTCTCCCAACCTCAAACTAGAGGCATGATTAGCGCCCAGCTCGAGGGTCATGAGACCTTTTTCTCGATGCAGGACTGGACAGCTCATCCCTGAGCTATTGCCTTTCCCTTTGTGCTGGGCAGCACAGGTACCGGCTTGCCAAAAGGGCAGGAAGCGCAGGGGCATGGCGGGTGATTGGATCGTTTTTCCTGCGTCTTGCAGCAATTGCTTGCATGTGAAGCATCATCGAGGACGTCCAAGGGGCGTGCAGACAAAGCAGAGTGTTGTACGGTGGATGATGCTCGATGATGCGTGGGTCTGCATGAGAAGGGGATCTGGTGGTGATCATGGTGTTTGGGGAGAACCACGTGTAATGCTGCTCTCGTTCCGGACAGGCGTCATATGCAGCAGAGCAGAAGGGGATTGTGGTTACAGAGTACAGCACCTTCGACAGCCGTGATTTGAGGCTTTTGATGGTGTCGTGACTTGTTGTCAGAGAGAAAGCGTGGCATTGATCGGCCCATTCCCTTTCCAAGGTTCTTAAGTTCTTCAGCCACGACCCGGGTCATTGGTCCCAAGCGACCAGTCCTCTGTCACGCTGATCTGACAAGGCCCGGCTTCACTTCAAGAAGACGATGAAGCTCGGAAAGATCCACATCATTGCCCAAACTGGTCATCAGTGCCATGTGGTTCGTAACTTCGTGTCCCTTGTCCTCTTGTGAAGCCACGCCAGTTCGTGATTACATAGAGCCAGACCCGCCAGTTGATTACTGACAGCATATTTCAACCTTGCAGCCCCCCCCACCCGCCGGGAGATTGATGAATTTCATCACCGTGCCCCACCACCCAGCATTCCGAATCACCAACGGACAGACCGCGGGCCGTAGGACCCTGACAGTCCATGCTCGCAAGAGGATCTGACCCATTTGGCAGGCTGATGATAATGAGGGTGATGAACAGCAAACTGCAATTGACACTGTGGATGCCTTTGGATCAGAGGCCCACCCACCATGGCTTCATCAATGGCTTTGAAAACGGTGCTGTGCAGAGCGTGCTGCTGCTGCACGTTGGCTGCGGGCGGCGGGGTATTCCATGTTCTCATGTCACCCGCTACAACAAAAGACCACACCCTCTGTCGCCCCGACTGGCTGGCTCGCAGCACCCCTGCTGCTGCATCAGTGCTTCGGTGGCAGCAGCCGTCGTTGAGAGATCTTCCACACACGCCTTGTTCGCGCTGTTGGCTGCATGGGCGACAATTTACAACGCAAGCGATGCTACCCGTTGATGGTGGGCGGAGAAGCAGGCATCTTGATATAGATGGGGGATCAATCCAAGATCAGCACCAGGCACGAGATGGTTGGGACGTTCAGTTGACAAGCAATGACGATGCCTGTGCTGGGCTGGGTTGGTTTGCGGTAGAACAGACCTCGTGCCAATGTTTGGAGGGGTTGCGTCCCGGAACTTTAGAAGTCAACCCACAAGCCGTCTTCCTGGCAGCATTATCATGCACCACACCCTGAAGTGTAAACGCTGGCGGGAGACCACAGCTCTTGTAGATTGCATGAAGCTCAACGAAGACGCTGGCTGCACAATTTGCGGGTAGACGACTCCGTGGACGATGCTCAGTATACTCAGTACTAACTAGACTACTCCGTATGGAGCCTCCAAAAAAAAGAACGAGCTGGCTCGTCATGAGGCTACCCGTGTTGTATAATTCTACGCGAGGCTCTGCAACCCTATACTGACGTCCTGATATAGGACGACGCATGCAGGATGGTTGATCCCCGTCCCGAGAGGTCATTAGGTTGCTTTATACGGAGTACGGGACTCTCCCTCATCAAACTCCAGCTTCATTCAAACAAGAGAGCGGGCCGAATTGAACGAGTAAATGGTACGGCCACGTACTCTTGCGGACACCAGCGTCGTCAACACGATGATGAAGGTCAGCTCATTCAATCTCCGGACCTGTGAGGCCGATGAGGGACTGCCTGGATGGCCTTGTTCTGCTGGTCAGCTGGTCTGCCATACCTGTTCCACGGACGACACTGACCCTGTGCTGCCTGTGTAGGGCTGGGCTGGGCTTGCGGGCTGGCCGCTGGGCTGGGGGCCACCATCCTCCCGTTTGTTGGCGTTGTTTGATGTGAGCTCGCCGCCCGCTACCGCTTTGCTGATGAAGAAGGGGAAACCCTACTGTACGCAGTAACGATGCAGTACATACACATCCGTACAGTACCACAGTTAACACGGGCTGCAGGATCGGTCGGGTTGTGGTGGCAGGGTGGTCGCTCAGCAGATCAGCGCAAGGCTCCCTGTCTCCCTTGTGGTTCCCTGGGGCCTGGCTTCCCGCTTTGCCGAGCCCGCTTTGCGCTTGCTAGCGCCCTGTCGGCCGTCTCGAAAAAGAGCACATGACATTGAAATGGGGCCTTTGCTGCAGGCGGGACTGGCGGGTCACAATGGTCAAAGTCTCATCAAGGCTGGACGAGCCGCCGGCAGCCAAACGTTGCCTTGTTGGTGCATCTTGGTCATTTGCAGAGAAGATTCAAAAGAGATGTGTTGACGATGATTGTTGTTGTTGATGTTGTTGTTGTTGTTGTTGTTGTTGAGGGAGGACAACCATGGCAACTTGAAAGTAGAAATAAGGTTTGAGACCCCAAACATCGACCCTAGAGCCATCTCACGGGCGAAGCCATAGCCGTACGGACCAGCCCGGCCGCCTGGTCAACAATGGTCGTCAAGGACGGTCGTGATGTTTTACATCCTCATATTTTACTTGCTGGCGCCACCATTTTTTTCTTACCTGTCAGAATGCCACATATCAGATCGACATATCAGCAATCTCACGGCCACGGTCGTCCGAGGAAACGAAACAAAAGTGCGCCAGCGACAGGCTACCAACGAGTCGTGCTGTAAATCAGGGACAGAACAGGAGAATACTCTATATATAAATAAAAACCTGACGGGTCGTCCCATTGTTCGGAGTCAAGCTTTGGGCGGAGAAAACACAGCCAGCTTGTTTGAGCCTTGTGGATCGACCATTGTACGGACTACAGTACATCTCGAAAAATAGGACAGTTTCCTCTGGTAGTAGTCCACAGCACTGGTAGTCTGTTGACATGAATCTGTGAGCTTCAACTATTTTGGTGTTGTCCCATGGTGGTACCTGGACATTACGTGCGGTCCCTACCGATTAGCTAGGTACCCCAGCGCTGAAGGCTGCCATTTGGTAAGGACCGGGGCCTGTCATCAAATGCTCCATACGTCACTGTCAACTTGCCCAGGTGATTGTAATTTGACGGGCACCTGAGGTGAGGTGTTGGGCAATTCGATGAGTCTTTTTGTGCAGCAGTGATGTGAGATATAAGCCAAGTCACCAGGCACTCAAAGGATGCAGATATATACAAGTGTAGGTAAACAAGAGAATGACTGTTGATGTTTGGTACGGCTGCGGGAAAGGAAGGAGCGCTGCTTGGTCTGATACTGCGGTAGCGTGAGAAGTTAGGTACGGAGTAGGACGTGAAGTAACGAATTCTGCTGCATCACACGATCAAAAGAAAACCGAGCCGCCAATTTATTTTACATGCCCACTTTCCTCTACCTGTTTTCTACCTACTTCCTGCGCACTCGTATTTCTCGTTTCCCCTCTTCTCTCACTTGAATCTTGCAACTGACTTTAGGACTGACAAAGATTCCAAACACTCCAATTCCTCTCTTTTCTTTCTTCTTCTTATTTCTCCAACTTGGACTCCCCAATCCAAGAACAACCACCACCAACCAACCAACCAGTCCAATAAGCACTCAGCCTTTCGACCTGACCATCCCCTCAGACCCTACCCGATACTTCGGACCCGACCTAGTCAGCGACCCTACTACAGTACTCCGTACCTCATTGTAGGACCAGGACCATTGGATCCCAAACCTCTATTAGCCTGTCCGTCATCTCCAGCCTACCGGTCTGCCAGGTTAGTTAGGACCCTAGACCCCTTCCACTAGCCAAGGCGAAAGGCATCCATGTCTCGCGACTGCCGGGCCTTTAATACCTTCCTACCCTCAGCTAAACCCTCTTTCTCCCACCGTGCCCTGTTCTAGCAATCCAATTGACTCGTTTGGTAGCAGTTCAGCAGTCCTTCGTCAACAAAGTCTTTACTCACCCGAACCTGAAGAATCCCTCGACGTCACGTCGCGTCAATTTCAGAGTCAAACTTTCCGAGCGTGTCTTGACCACCCTCCGACTGCCGTGCGACCTCGACACAATCTTACCACGGAGTAGCCCGACCACCCTTTTCGACAAGCAAGCCGTGCAAAGCAAAGCAAAGCAAAGCAGCCAGGAACTGGGCCATGCATAGCTCATAGTCAACGTCGTCAACAATCGTGAGTTTACTTAGTTCCCTTTTGCAAGCAATTGCCCATCACCACCATTAGTTCCCCCCTCTACACTTGCACACAGCCCTTGCATCGTATCGCGCGCGCCATTTGAGAGCAGGAGCCAAGTTGCCCCTCACTTCCACGTCCCTCCTCGCGTCACCCCGCCTTTTTCGCCCGCTTTGCTGGTCACGATGCCATCCCGCGCCCACATTGGACCCTCTTTCGATTGGACTCGACTCGGCACTCCGATGCTTCAGCCCTCAACTCGAGCCCACGCATTTGGAATCAGCGACCACCATGCACACGCTGCGCCAACCAAGCCTCCGAGTTTCACACGCGAACCAAATCGCCTGCCCTCTGCAATTCGACAAGACTGCTGCCAACCAGCACTGCGACCAGGACAGCGCAGGCGTCCCCCATCTACTGCGGCAACGATCCAGCATGGTCAATTGCCTGCGGCCAGTCTCAGCCTTCAAGTTCCTCCGCCTGGGAGCCTCCTCTTCTGCCTGTCCTGCGGAAACGGTCGCCGATCCAGCATAGCCAACCAATCCAGTACACACAGTCACGTCAATTTGGTGCGCGCAACGACATCCACTCCCTGTTTAGTTGGCAAGCTGCACTGCAGACTCGAGGACAAAGTGCAAAGAGCAAGATCAGTTCGAGCTGCTGGATGCAGGAAACATCGCATTGTGAAAGTTAGCGTTGGAAGCGCTTCTTTTGGCTTTTGAGACTGGGTTGAAGCCTGCCTACCCCCCCGGTCATTGGTCACTGGTCGCTGGTTCCTGGACAGTTCATCTGCAACTCAGGCCAACACGGCCGCCAATCGCTCTCGGTCGACTTCCTCCAGTGGCCCAAATTTCTACTGGGTCCCCTCTCCGTTTCCAAGCTGCCGCTCTCCTTCCCCACCCTCAACCGTCATCATCTTTTCCCTTTTCCACACCTATGCATATCCATTCCATGGCACACGGTCAATCCTCATTTTCTTTTTTTTCCGCAGCTATCCATCAGCCGGGCACCTTGAATTGCATTTGTGGTTTCGATTGTCCCTTCCCCTTCTAACCTTGTTCGCTGCAGTCAAGCTCCGACCTCTTCAAACTCGCGCGACAACACCTACCAACCGCCTACCGCATTCCAGACACCCTCGACCCACCCGCTACCACCACCCAAACAAACACGCTACCAGCCTACCCTAAACCTCGATTCGTCTTCACTCGCGGTCCGACTTTCCGAATTGATTTGAGCCCCGTTCTTTTTTCGGTCCCATTCTCGAGAATCGCGTGTCGTCAATCTGCATTGCACCGCCTGCACTGCACTGCACACGAGCCTAGCGCTTCAAGACCCCTCAACACCCTACCAAATCTTCACCCGTCGCCCACCACGGCCCGCCTCAGGTGCCTCGACATCCCCAGTCCCTGCTCCCATCTCGATCCGCCCTACATACCCAATTTGCAAGACAATAGGTAGCAATACCAGATTCGACTTCCAAGATGGCAGCACAGAGAGGTCCCGCTTCGACCTTGACCAACTTGCGTATGGGAGGTGAGTAGCTAGTCATGCCAGCTCGTCCGTGCCTGGTCGTCAATGTGACGCTAACTTCCGTCACAGAAATCGTCAGGGAGAAGGTTCAGAACGGCGAAACTGGCGAGACGGAGGATTTGCAGTACACCCAGTGCAAAATTGTTGGAAATGGCTCCTTTGGTGTCGTCTTCCAGACCAAGCTGTCCCCATCCAATGAAGATGCCGCCATCAAGCGTGTTCTTCAGGACAAGCGATTCAAGGTGCGCTCCGGTCGCAGAGTGCGTCGCGTTGAGCATTTGCTAACCAAAGCATAGAATCGTGAGCTCCAGATTATGCGCATCGTCCGTCATCCCAACATCGTTAAGCTGAAAGCCTTCTACTACTCAGCCGGCGAGCGCGTATGTGCCCTCGAGCTCCATGTCCCACTCGCTCCTTGCTAACAGCCCCATAGAAGGATGAGGTCTACCTGAACCTGGTCCAAGAGTTCGTTCCTGAAACTGTTTACCGTGCCTCCCGGTTCTTCAACAAGTCCAAAACCACCATGCCGATACTCGAGGTCAAGCTGTATACCTACCAACTCTTCCGGGCTCTGGCCTACATCCACTCACAGGGTATCTGCCATCGCGACATCAAGCCTCAAAACTTGCTCCTCGACCCGAGCAGCGGTATTCTGAAGCTGTGTGATTTTGGCAGTGCCAAGATCCTGATTGAAAACGAGCCCAATGTTTCGTACATTTGCTCGCGTTACTACAGAGCTCCGGAGCTCATTTTCGGCGCCACCAACTACACTACCAAAATTGGTAAGCTTATTCTATCTCTCCTATGTGTCGCATGTTGCTAATCACACCAACAGACGTTTGGTCTACTGGATGCGTCATGGCAGAGTTGATGCTTGGTCAGCCACTGTTCCCCGGCGAGTCGGGTATTGACCAGCTGGTCGAGATCATCAAGGTGCTGGGCACACCTACTCGCGAGCAAATCCGGACGATGAACCCCAACTACATGGAGCACAAGTTCCCCCAGATCAAGCCTCATCCCTTTAGCAAGGTGTTCCGCAAGGCCGACGCGAATGCGATTGATCTGATCGCCAAGTTGCTCGAGTACACGCCTACAGAGCGTCTGCGAGCGATCGATGCAATGGTCCACCCCTTCTTCGATGAGATCCGTGACGAGAACACCATGTTCCCCGACTCCCGACATGGAACCGGCCAGCTGAAGCCGCTCCCCCCCTTGTTCAACTTTGACAAGCATGGTTCGTGCTCTGCCCTTTCATTGGTGACATGTGTGCAATTGACTGACTGACTGGTCATTTCAGAGATGTCGATCGATCCTTCACTCAACTCCAAGCTTGTACCTGCTCATGCCAGGGAGGAGCTACTGAAGAAAGGCATTGACCTCGACAACTTCACACCCTTGACTAAGGAGGAGATGATGGCGAAGCTCGATTGAGCGCCGTATGTGCTCAATACGATTCATACCCTGGGATGTGCCGAGAGCGACCATTTCCTGCATGCGTCGTAGGTCATGCAAATTTGGCCCCAGCTCACGACGTCGGATCTGCCCATGGCCGTGAATGCGGGCTTACATCTGCACAAGCCTCCACTCAGACCGGCATGCTCCAGGATACTTGAGAGGCGATCACGATTGCATATGATATCCACGATGAGTCGAAATTGAAGCAGCTACAGCCTGTAACAGCCGCCCGGAGAGATTTCGCACCTTTGGCAAAGCCCTCTGGATCGGATTTGGGAAATGGCGTCCCGCTTGTCATGCTCACGCAAGTGCCGGCAGCGTGACCACTTTTCGGAAGAGAAATGAGCGGAATCATGCCTCAGTACCTCTTGCACGTCTACCCGACCACACTTGGCAACTGCTTTGTTTTCGTTCCTCGAACCCGCGTCCTCCTGGGAAACATCACGACTCTGCGACGGGCCAATAGCACTGCGGCTGGATCACCACGTTGTTTATTTTTGAGGGCTGCTGGCTTGCAGCCTGTTGGCGAAAGATATGGGAAGGCGGTGAGACGGATTATGGGATGGGCTATGGCTTACTGGATGGGCGAGCACTCGGTGGGAAGAAATACTACGACACCTGTGGCTATGGGACCAACAGCAGTGGACTTGCATTGGAACACCAGTGGTGAGACACGTCCGCATGGGATTCTACGGAGGACTCGGGACGGAGATATTGGTGGGCCTGCCGCCCGGTCTGGCAATGACGATTCAAAAGATTTCTATCAACTACTGTTCTTATTATTCTTTCGGGGGCACCTTCTATGTGGTTCAGTGGTACTGACCATGCTCCTCGGATGGCAACTCAAAAAAGGAAAGCAGGGCTGGCAACTTTGCTCAGACAGACTACCTATGGATAACAAAAGAGGAAAAGAATGCCAGCTCTGATGCGATTACAAGAAATCAAACCTTCTCAAGAGCATACGATGGATGGTCGGTCGGTCGTTTATGAAAGACGTGGGTCCATATCCTCGCTTTGTGCCTGCTTGGCAAATCTCCCTCCTACTCGCTCCTATCCTCAATACCGTTTACAAGGTATTTAGAGTAGCAGGGCTTCTTGTGCTTTACTAAAAGGTAATCACCGAAGCTACGGCGTCATTTGGTCGTGCTTGTGTCCGTTCTAATGCGGCTCAGAAACGGCAAGTGTCCTGTAGTGCACACCTTGGGGATTGAAGCTCGGGGGAATCAGAGATAGGGCAAGCTCTGCTTGAGGTTGTACAGGCGAATTGGAAGCGGAGTGAGAGGTAGATAGGTACGATAGTGGCAGTGGGCAGTCAGTAAACTGCTGCGCTCTTGAGATCAACTCCGAGGGGGAAGAAGTGGAGGGCAACGAGATCGCAGTCTAGCCTTGCTTACCTAAGCCGAACTTTTGGACATGGATGGCCTTCCTTGCGCGTCTCAAGCTTGCGCGACGTGAGCTGTAAACCAAGCAACCAATTCAGACCACTACAGCTTAGCTCTGGGCTGACATGCTACAATCAGCCTCATTTGTCTTTCAATTGCATTAATAGCCCTCCGTTCTTTCCTTCCATCAACCCCACCGATTGCATCCAAACAGCTGCCAAAGATGGCAGACTACGACCGCAGAGGAGGTGGAGGCTACGGCTCGAGAAAGAGACAACGACACAGCAGAGGCAAGCATTCGTTCTCCTTCCCAAACCACCAGCCTGCCCCTTGTCCCTCCACTAACACCTGCCGTCCGGCCAACAGAAGACGATGACAACCACTACGCCCCCCGCGGCGGCGGCGACTACCACCACCGCGGTCCCCAACGCCGACGCAACGAGCCCCCCGTGCCGGTCCGCCTGCGCAAGCAGCTCCAGGACATTGCGGACCTGCCCCTGCGAGGCATCACCGAGGAAATCCGCGGCATTGCGCAGCTGCTCGCCGACAACTACGACGACGCGCGGCTGCGCGAGAGCTTTGTCGACCTGGCGCTGCAGCTGGCTCACGAGCAGCCGCTGAAGACGCCGTTTGTCGCGGCGGTCGTGCTGGTGCTGAATACGTTGAGCTTCAAGGCGCAGGTGTCGCTGAACGAGCAGCAGCAGCAGCAGGGGGAAGGAGGAGATACTACGATGGAGGGCGGTGAGGAAGCTGTGCAGAAGGCCGAGAAAGAGGCCGAGCCCACCACGAAAATAGTGGATGATTTGTTGGCCAAGGCGACGGCTGGCGTGGAGGAGAAGGTCAAGGCTGGCCAATGGCGGGAGGTCAAGCTTTACTTGAAGCTGTTGGCGTGCTTGCAGAGCTGCTTGGAGGGCGAGGGCGTGTTCCCTATCTTGGACACGCTTTTCGATCGCGCCGTGGAGCTGCAGACTGCTAGCTCTGAGGACGTAAGTGCCTTTCACGGAAGGCGGACACAAGACGGTGACACTAACTTTTGGGATCGCAGACCATTGGTACCGAGCTGATCAAGATCATCCTCCTCACCATACCCTACGCAATCACCGCCGCCCCTGGCAAATTCGAACAAAACGCTGCCGACCTGCTTGAGAAGGCTGAGATCATTACCAGTGAACCTCATCCTCTTCAGAGCTTGATCGACCCGTATTTCCCCGAAGGCGGCGAGAAGAGCCCTGCTGCCGAATTCAGCTTCATCGCTCTGCTCCAGAAGCAGCTTCTGGGCGAGTCTACCAGTGGCTGGAAGCTGCTGTGCCTTCCGAGACCATGGAAGATGCCCCTTGGAGACCTGGAGGCACAGGAGAAGATGGATAACCCACCAAAGCACCAGCTTCCTACAATCAACCTTCCCGAGACGCTGATCGCCGGTGCGCGCCCTCTGTTCCCCGAGATCTTCTTCTCTGTCTTCCAGAGCCAAGAGATCGAGTCCGTCCCCGCTGTGACGACCGTCGACGCGTTCTTGATCCGCGATGTTTTGTCGGACACGATTAACATTCTGCACTTCAACCGCGCCGTCACCGCTCGACGTCTGATCGATCTCGACAACTACTTTGCAGATGGCACCTTTGCCAGCCGCGCAACGCCCTTTGACCAGCTCCGCGAGATCCCAGCTGGCAGATCGACCTGGAAGCCCGAGGATGTCGCTGTAGATGCGGTCTTCTCCCAGCAGTTCCAGCTGCCGAATCCCGAGCACAAGCTCGTCTACTACCATTCAGTGCTCACTGAGGCATGCCGGATCGCCCCTGCAGCAATAGCACCAAGTCTGGGCCGTGCGATTCGTTTCCTGTACCGGACCAGCCCTACGCTGGATCTCGAGTTGGCGGGCAGGTTCACCGATTGGTTCTCACACCACCTGAGCAACTTCGGGTTCACGTGGAAGTGGGCCGAGTGGACGGACAATGTTGCGCTGCCGGATGTGCATCCTTACAAGGCGTTCATCATGGGGTCTATCGACAAGGAGATTCGGTTGAGCTTTGCGGGCCGCATCAGGAAGACGCTGCCTCCTGCGTACCAGGTTCTGGTGCCTCCTGAGAAGGACCAGGAGGAACCGCCGTTCAAGTTTGAGAATGCTTGTGAGCCTATGCCACCTTTGTCTTCCAGCTGCCCCCCTCCCCACTCCCCCCTACCCTACATGATTTATAACGTGCTGACCACGTTCCTTAGCCATACCATTCTCCCAAGAAGGCAAGGAGCTAGCCGCACTCCTCAAACGCAAAGCTCCCGACGAGGAGAAGCGCAAGGAAATCGACACGGAAATTCAAGCCGTCATCGAGCGCATTCACTCGCAAGCCATCGACGCCAACCTCGACCCTCTCGTGACCAGCACCGACGTCTTCACGACAGCCGTGCTCTTCGTCGGCTCCAAGTCGCTCTCCCACGTGCTCGCAGCCATCGAGCGCACCAAGGAGCGACTCCTCGAGGCGGGCGCGACGTCAGAGCTCGCACGTGCGCAGATCATCACAGCAGTTATGGACTTCTGGAGCGCGCACCCGGGCGTGGCGAAGCAGATCATCGAGAAGCTACTCAACTACGGCATCGTCAACCCCATTGCCGTGGTGCAGTGGGCCATTGGCGTCTTCGCGGGCAAGACGCGCGGCGAGGCCCTGGCGCGCAGCTATATCTACGAGCTGATCTTCGACACGGTGGCCAAGGTAACCAACCGTGTGCGGCAGGTTGTTCACGCTGCATCCTCGTCGTCGTCAGCCGGTGCTGCTGGTGGAGAGGATGTGGATATGGTGGCGTCGGCGGAGGAGACGCGCGAGGCCGAGGTCAAGGCCATGCGGGAGCTGTTCCGTGTGCTGGAGGACGGACTGGACGCTTGGGCGGCAGGCTCGAAGGATGAGTTGATGGAGGATGGGGACAAGGATGATGCTGCGCGCGAGGAGCGGCATGGCATGGTCAAGCGGTGGGGCCAGCGCTGGCTGCGGGTTGTGAGGCGCCGGGCGGCGATTGAGGAGGCGTTCTTGATCGAGGCTGAGAAGGGTGCTGGTACTGGTACTGGTGCTTAGATTGATGCTGGTGATTAGATGGACTTTCGGAGGACTGATTTGGTTTCCGGCGTTTACTGGCTGGGACTGTAGTGGTCTTTTTCTCTTCCTTGCGGCGTTGAGGGATGGATGGCTGGTTGGGCAAACCTGGGAACAAAAAAAAAAGAAGAGGACTTTGATTATTGTGCTAGGGTAGGGAGGGAATTGAGAGGCCTAGGTAGCATTGTCTGTGGGATATGGATGGAATAAAGGTAATAGAAAGATGAGCGAGTGTGGCCCGCAGATGATGCAGTCGCAGATGCATGCCTGCTTGGGGATGCGTCGAGAACGACGTCGTCTCGTGATTTCGCATACTTGGGGTCCATCCTGCGCGATCATTCCCATTCTCATTCATTACTCACACACCATAACATATTGAGATCTAATCTCCTGCGCCACCCACCCATCTCTCTTCCACCTCTCTCACCCTCCCCACTGATCCCTCCCAATCCCACACACTCCCATACACACACACACATCACCGAGAAGCGCTCCTATCCGCCCTCATCGCGTACTTCGCCGCCAGCGCCACCTGCGCCGCCTCGGCCGCCCCCGCAGGCGCAGAAGGAACCCTCGGCGTCGTCCTCGTCGCCAATGAAACCGGCCCAGCAGCAGGCGCAGCAGGAGGAGGAGGAGGAGGAGGAGGAGGAGGTCTAGGAAGACGGTGGATGTCGCATGCCTCCTCACGGGAAAAGGTGTACGCGGTGCCCTGGATGGTGCCGCAGCCGCCGCAGTCGAGGTGCGGCGCGGGTGGGGGCGCGTTTTTGTCTTTGGGGTGTTGCTCGCAGCCGCAGGCGAAGAGGATGTAGGTTTGAGTGCACATTTTGTTGGGGAAGGGGT
>PYFS01004989.1:0-55871 GCA_003671545.1 Ophiognomonia clavigignenti-juglandacearum | reverse complement strand
AGGGCCGTTGGGGGAGGGGGGGGGCGGTCACAAGCCTGATCCGGTGATTTGGACATACAGTATCCCTATACTGGTGACAGGTAATTATCACGCAAAAAATACACGGCGCTCAGAAGGTGAATAACATGAAATATACTGCGAAAGTCGATAAAAGCATCAGCGCAGTGGCCCACCAAGTGAGCCTCGGTCACTTTGCTCCTTGCCTCTTTCCATAAACTCGCCTGGAGATGAGGCCCGCGATCTCCTCAGCGTCTGAGTATCACTGTGCTCTAGATCAACCTTCGCCCTCCAAACCCCCCACCAACGTCCTGTGAACAGCTCTCCCATCCTCCTGTGCATTTGTTAACAACCTGACCAGAGCAAAAATGCCAGCCACGGAGAGTTCTGCCTCTCGCGCTGCCGCAGAATGGACAATGGATATGAAAACAGGAAAGGTGGACTTACTCCATAGGCACTCCATTCGTCTCAGGAGCGAACAGCCCAAGGATGACCAAGCCTGTGGCACAGAAGGCGGCATAGAATGTGTACGTGCCCCAGACATGAAGGCTGACAAACATATTCGGCGTGACTCTTACCACGGCGAACTGAAAGAGCCAATGGAGGAACATGTTGAATGCGTAACACACACTCCGGATCCGCGTGGGAAAGATCTCAGTGCCGTAGAGAAACTGCACGGTGCACAGCCCAATTGACCAGCCAATGGCATATATAAACACGCTGGCTATGGCAGCTTCCGAAGCTCTCTTGTCGGCCTCGCCATGGCTGACCCAGACGCCCATGTATACCGACACTGCTCCCATGATTAGTCGACGCACTGGACAGACAAAGGGGGCTGGTGAGGTGAACGCACTGAAGATATGTGCGCCGAGTTGCATGGAAAGACCGTATAAAAAGCAACGCCGGCGGCCGATCACATCGACCAGACCCCACGTGAAGACCATGGTGAAGACCAGCTTCACAAGACCATACACACCAGAAGTAATAAGCGAGGTGTTATGTCCTGTCACGCCGGCGTACTCGAAGATCTGCGGGATGTAGTATGTGATGCCGTTGCCACCAGACCACTGCGCAATGGTCTGCATGGCAGTGGCCAACAGGAAGCGTTGGCGGTAGGATGGCACCGTCCAGATCTCCTTCACAATCCCCCACTTAGTGGTCTCGGATAACAGCTTGTCATGGGAACGGATCTGCAACTGTATCTCGGCATACTCGGTTTGCAACTGGCGGTCATCGGGGCTGGTGTGGCGAAGTTTGGCAAGCACGGCGAGGGCCTCGTCGCCTCTGTCCTTGGACGCAAGCCACCGCGGCGTGTCGGAGATGAGGAATGACGAGAGGAGGGCCACCCCAAGAGGTATCAGAGGCATGGCAATTACAAGTCGATATTGTGTCTTGGTGGGTTTCATTGTGATGTTGGCGGCATAGTTGATAAAGAAGCCTACAGGCACCAGGTCAGTACCATCATGTCCACGATGGCAGGTCTGGTGGGTGGCCCACCAGGGGTGATAGGTAGTATGTACTGTACTTACCGAGAGATAGGAACGACAGTAGGAACACCATGGAAATACTGGGTTGCGGTCGGCAAAGTCAGCCGTTGTTTGCTTCCAAGAGGAAACGCAACAGTTGTTGGTCTGTCTATGAAACCTACCTGACAACCATGCCACGGCTTTTGGCTGGCGCAACTTCTGACAGGTACAGCGGGCCAACCACCATCAGACCTCCTGCGCCTAGACCTCCCCAGAAGCGGGCAAACAGCAAGAAGCCGTAGATACCGGAGGCGAAGGCCTGCATCACAACGCCGCTCATGTACAAGAGGGCCAGAAGCTGCCAACTTCTCAAGCGACCAAGGCGGTCTGTCATGGCCAATGCCAGCAGCGAGCCAAAGGCAGCGCCCAGGACGCCAAGGCTTGTGATATCGGCCTTCCTACTAGCAAGACCCGAGGCATCGTCTGTCCACTGGCTTGGGTTGAGGTCATACGTCTTCATAAAGGAAGGCAGCGAGGTGGCGGCACTGAAGCCGCCTTCATCCCAGCCTTTGGGGATGGAACCGCAGCCTACCACACAGATGGTGAGCACATAGTACCAGTTGATTGGTCCTTTCCACAAAGAGGTTACACGCGACAACATCTCCCGAGAACAGTGGGGCGGGATGCCGTGCTTCCTTCGGACGCGGACGATCTCCGCTGGACTGACTGGCCGCTTCCTTGGCCGGTGAGGGTGTTGCAGGTGGAGAGAGCGACGAGCCGGCGAGCCGGAGGTGTGAATGAAGGAAATTCAATCCTTCTGCGAGGCTGTAGGAGTCCACGCGAGCCCGGACCGTGGCCGGCGCATGCGGTTGGATGGAGTCAGGTCAGGTCAGGGCAACAGATGGCCGGGAGGTCATCTGACAGAAACGAGGGAGGAGGCGGCGCGCATGGGGCTGACCCCAGAATCAGGAGGATGGGTAGGCTGGGGAAGGTAGCGTTGACGGGGAAAGGTACGGGGCAGAGTGAGAAGAGAGAGAGTCAAGAGTCTCCCTCATTAGAGTTTCGGCTGTGGTGGTCTGTCGTCAGGCTTGTTCCGGGCCGCGTTCAAAGTTCGGTATGGCACGGTGTTAGTGTACGGAGTACGGAGTACGGGGTACGGTGGTGTTGAGAGAGTCATCAACGAAGGTCAGAGATTTCGCCATCGTGCCTTGCTGTGCCTTCTCGCCCGTACTCTCGGCCCCGGGGCCCCCAATGCCCATCCACCCATCCCTCCCTCCCCTTATCTCATCGGTGGGTCGCACATGTGGAGCGGGACTGCGACCGGGAAATGGCCGAGCCAAACAGACTCGCCGCTGGCGCTGCAAGTTCCAGCACTCACTCGGCCTGGCTGTGACAGGTCTGCAGGTCTGCAGGTTCATCAGGTTGATGATGATGATGAACATCTCAGCCGGTCGGCCTGTTGGCGAAGCTGCAAATCCAGGAGACATTGCTGACATGTCATGGCAAGCACAAGCTCGAGTCACGG
The DNA here is from genome assembly GCA_003671545.1 of Ophiognomonia clavigignenti-juglandacearum. Classification (NCBI taxonomy): domain Eukaryota; kingdom Fungi; phylum Ascomycota; class Sordariomycetes; order Diaporthales; family Gnomoniaceae; genus Ophiognomonia; species Ophiognomonia clavigignenti-juglandacearum. The sequence goes on along the minus strand of PYFS01004989.1, from coordinate 52,883 downwards.
CATGCGAACCGTGGAGTGCTGTTTCTCGAGTGTTTGTTCGGACAATCGCCGAAGAGCAGACTCGAAGGCCTAGACCGTTGTGCTTGTCCTGTCTTTCTTTTCTCTCTCTTTGCTCATGGACAACTTCCAGGCGGCCAGGACAAAAGCAATATTGTGTGAGTGCTTGGATGGCAGGTGAGGCGAAGCGAGATGGTGTCGTTCTATGCAATATCTCGTGCTTTTTGTCGGGAGTCGCCCGAGCATCAAACCCCGTCCCTTTTCAGCCCAGTTGTCCAGGCACACCCACAGGCTCAGGCACGGCGCACGCCCAGTGATTTATTTGCCTGTCAAGAATACTACTTGCATAGTGGATATCTCAGCGGGCATCTGGAAGCTTATTCTGCCAAGATGCCGATTTGACGCACTGGCGGCACCAGTCCCGATTCGCTACGGGTATCTTTCGGACCAACCCCAGACACGGCAGACCGGTCGGACGTTGCACATGAACTGGACTTGTGTCGTGATGCATCGTGATGCATGCCCTGCTCCATACGGCACGGCGTATACTGTACAGTACGGAGACTTTCCATGGTGGTCAGCGGGGTTCTGGCCCGAGTCCCCAACGTACCTAGGTATCCATCCATCTGGAGTCGACCCTTTGTTGCGAGGGGTGGGAGAGGGGAGGCACTTCAGACACCGGGCATCTATCACTCCCTCCTTTTGCTCTTGCAACTGCCGACCTACCATACTCATCACTCCCACAGTAGCTCGCCTGCGACTCTGCGATCAGTGACTGATCGAGCAAGACCAGGACGAACAAGCTATCACATCGTCAACTTCAATTCCTAACTGTACTTTTCGTTGGACCCGGCCAGGTCAGAATGGCCACACTGATGAGAAACATGTTGCGCCCAAGCGCACTTGACAAACTGCCATTCTCGCCCCGATCTATCAATCCAGCATCCATTGAAAGAGGCGTGAACGCCGACCGAGGAAACAAGGCGACCTCATCACATGAGGAATACACCTCCCAACACCACCACCACCAGCAGCAGCAGCAACAGCAGCAACAGCCCCTTGAAGATGTGTCGCCACTTCCACGCATGCCCTCGGGCTCGTGGGACAGTCATATGCACATTGTTGACGCGGACCGATATCCCCTCTCACCCACTGCCATCTACAAGCCCAGCAAACACACCATCGCCCAAGCCGTGGCCTTTGAGACTTCGGTGGGAGCCTCGCATCTTGTCATTGTCCAGCCTTCCATATATCGCTACGACAATTCCTGTCTTCTGGATTCTCTGCGGACGCTCGGTCCCTCGATAGCGAGAGGTGTGGTGGCTTTCGATCCGCAGACAACGACCACGGCCACGCTCCAGGAATGGCACGAGCTTGGCGTCAGAGGAGTGCGTGTCAACTTGCAATCCACTTCGCAGATCATGAGCCGCGAGGAGATGGGCCACGTCCTCTGCAAGTACGCCGATATGGTACGAGCATTGGGCTGGGTCATACAGGTCTACATTCCTTTGGAAATGGTCAAGGCATTAGAGGAGATTGTACCAGAACTAGGCGGGGTGCGAATCTGCATTGATCATATGGGCTCGCCGGGCTTGTCGTCGAACACGTCGTCTCTTGACCCGTACGGCCTCGACGGTTTCGGCTCCCTTGTGAGACTGCTGCAGACCGGCAATGCTTGGGTCAAGCTGTCGGCTCCTTACCGCTTCAGCCAGCAGGATGATTTTACCGAGGACGTGGAACATATCGCCAGGGAGTTGATGCGAGTGGCTCCTAACAGAGTCCTGTTTGCGACGGACTGGCCGCATGTAAGTGGCTACTTTCCCCAACCAATTTATCCAACACATACACACGCATACACCCAGGTTTGGGGCCAAAACCCACGTAGAGCGATCGTCCACACGAGTGCCTGGAACAGGCTGCTGACATGTATCTCTTCCGACCACAAAGACCAGGTTTGAAGGGCTGGATATTAGGCCCTGGATCGAGTGTGTGCTGAGCTGGTGCAATGATGACCAAGATCTGGTTACCAGAATTTTCAAGACGAACGCAGAAGAGCTTTGGACCTAGGGGAGGGCAATGGGCGGACAATCGAGTATTTCTTTTGGTCGGGCTACTTTACGATGATATGACCAGCGAGGCGTTTTGGGAGCTGTATACCCAGGTGTTGGGACAAACTCGGGGGTTGGGCAAGGCTTGCACGACTGGGTGTTGCAACTTACTCACTATAAAGAAAATCCAAAGAACATAAGATAAAAACCACAGGATGCAGACACGGGCACGATGCAGCCGCTGGACGCTGAGAATACCGTACAGTTTCTCGTTTGGTATACCGTATAGTATCGTACAGTCTCGGCTAGCAATACAATGATGCCACACGCAGCCCTCGGCTTCAATGGTCGACAGCTTTGTCGGCGTGAGTGAACGGTGACAAGGCGGATGTCTCTAGCCCGGGAAGACCAAAGTGAACCAGGACTCTCAAGACTCGAACCGCTTAAGACCAGACTATAGGTTTCTGACAGATGCGATCACGAGACTCCCTCTGATGGTGCCATAATCAAGCTGAACATGAAGTCAGGTCACAACGGATGAGATGAGAAATTACGTCCTGGATGCCAGGAACTCGCCAGGTCCCGTAGTTCCTACGGACTGACACACATGCAGGTCGCGTGGTAGCAGCGGTGGAGGTCCCTACGATTGATCTGTCAGGCCTAGACCTTGACCGGTGTCTTATTCCGAGTACCAAGATTTTGGGGCGGCGGTGGACGTTCGCCGAAGGAGGGCCTGCTCATCTTGGTCTGGTCGATTTATCTGGGCTCCACAATCCCCAGATATCCACTTCGAGACTCTCTGGGGTAAGCCTGCGGGGTCTAGACCTCGATGGAATATTGACTGACTTGGATCTTCGCCGAGGTACATATACACAAATACAATGTACTTTGTATGTAATTACCTAGACCGGCTTCCCAGCCCATTTCTGTCTGCAGTGCCGTGACTGCCTACTAAGTAGGTATGATCACCTCTGCGCGTGTTGCGCTCGACCTTGTCTTCCTTCATCACCAACCTCTCGGCTTATTCCGCGGCCAGCACTTGGAAGGTTACTGCCTTGTTTTCCAGCCCAAGCAATAGTGCTGCAGTATTCACGTGCAACCCCCTTAGCAAGGCGTCTCGCTTCTAGTGTTCCAAGCCACTTGCAGAGAGAAGCGCAACGGCCCTCGGCAACCCTTGGCTCGGTAATAACAAGTGAGATGCCAGAGCCCTTGCTTCAAGTTCCCAGGTGCTACGGACACACGAGGTCCCCATCGGCCCTCCTACTTACTTAGAAGCTTGTCCAAGCTCGCAGTGGTATGAGAACCGATGAGGACTGCCCTGAACGACGGTCACGTATGGGACGGGAAATGCAGAGAAACACATCGCCCTGCTTGGGCAACGTTCGCCCGCTGATGTCCTCCAATCGAGTGCCTCCCCGTCTCACACCACCTCAAGGTCGGTAAGGATGCGGTAAACCATGGTTTTGCTGACCTGTCATCGGCGTTCCGAATGATGCGCTAATAGGCTGCAGTGACGAAACAGCCTCAAAGACCTGATCCGAAATACCATGGTTTTGCAGACGATGGTCGAGTTTGTCGCTCTTGCCACCATGGCCCGGGCCCTGGAAGAACATCTGAGGTTCAGCCGCCGATACCCGGCTGGGGGACTCCATCTCTGTGTTGCCCATCATGATCTCATGGTGACTCAGACGGTGCCCGAATCCACTGAAGGATCCTTGCCGTGCCCGCAAGTCCGAGGATGACGAGGGTGTCTGCTGGTGATGATGGTACGTGGAAGGGTTGGGCCCGTACCGGCCGGGGTCGGGAAAGCCGGAGGCGGACGCGGGCGTCTGGATGCCGAGGTTTGAGAGCTCGCGGAGGATCAGGCCGACGGCACTGCCGACGATGGGATTGATGTCCTTGAGTCGTGACAGAGCTCGAATGCAAAAGTCGAGTTTTCGGAGAGCTGGCTGTTGTTGCTGTTGGTCCTCCTCGGTCAACATGCCGTTGGACATGCCGGCTGCGGCCTGCACCTGAAGCAAGAATATAGACGAGGCGATATACACGCTGTAACTCAGAGAAAGCACGGATCGATAAATGCCAAAGGACTTGCAGAAGAGGTCGAAGATAGCAATGATGGAAGTCGCCGAGGAGACACATTCGAGGAGATGCTTAGCTCGGTTTAGGTCTGCCGAGGATCGGTCGCGTGAGAGCATCGGTCGGTGGAGAAGAATGTTAAAGGTATGGTATAAGCAACTGTTGGATGGTGCGTGGGTCAGAAGTCTGTCTCCATCTCTATACTCTGTGGGAGAGGCAGGCAGGGCGGCGACGGGCGAATGGGCAACGACTTACTTGAGCGTAACCACATGGCTTGGTGGCGACAAGGGAGGCAACGCACTGGCCTCGATTTTGAGAAAGCTGTCCAGCCCTTCCCACCACTCCTTCAAAGCAGCCTCTTGCTTGACCAAGCATTCCTGCATCTCGGCCTCGTTGTTCTGCTGCAGTGGATCATACATGTGAATCAAGATCTGGTTGAAGATCACAGACAGCTGGCACATGCGCATGAAACATGAGGTCGAATGCGCGGCGATGGGGGGATACTTGACGCCATCAGGATACGCCAGTCCAAACGGAGCCCACATTTCGCTCTCGTTGGAGTCGTCAACTGCAAAGGTACATGGCAACGTTAGCGACACTCTCGACAAGACAGCTCAGGTCAGGTCAGGTCAGGTCAGGTCAGGTCAGGTCAGGTCAGGTCGGATCTGGGCAGGTGCAGGTGCAGGTGCAGGTGCAGGTGCAGGTGCAGGCAAAACATACGCATCAGTTGCGGCGGGGACACAGTCGACTGCTGCAGACTGGGCGATCGGCCGAGATACAGGCTGATGATCTTGTCCCAGAAATAACAGCTCCAAAACAGCCGCCGGCGAATCTCGATGTCTTCGTCACTAAAGTGCAGCTCGCTGTCGACGCAAATGCCCAGATGGTCGATCATCCGGAAGGCCATGCCGCTGTACATCCACGCCTGTGATGTGTTGCCCTGGCTGCACTCTTGCGCACTCAGAAGTAGCAGCGTCTGCACCGTCGGGATGGTGGCGACGCCTCGCGCAATCTCGTCGAACACCATGGTACGCGCATGCCGGCCGAACACAGCGCCGCCATCGTATTCGCGCTCGAGAATCTCGCGAGTGGTCTTGTCCCAACGACCCCATCGGACTGAGTGTGACAGGATGGCATTCAACAGGGTGTGCGAGTAGTATTGCCCGAGCAGCTGCATGTCGCGCGTGAATGCGGGTCGGTAGATGAAGTTGAACAGGGGCTGGATCCAGCACCAATGTGTGTTCAAAAGATATTGAAAGGGCTCCTGTATCCAGCAGACACCAATGGCTGGTCAGTCACCACTCTCGGTGGCCAGGGAGTCCCAGTGCCGGGGAGAGGTGCTCACCGGTATTTCAGACAGATCCTCGAGAGCACGTTGCTGCCAAGCATTGTTCACCAACCGCTCTCTCCGTCCGGTGACAGGGTCATCGGAATGCGGCGAGCTAGGCGCGTCGACCTCATGCCCAGCATAGTCACTAGGGAGATGGAAAAAGCTGGTCGCCCCATGGTAGGTGAGCACGCCTCGCTCATCTAGCTTCAAGCCTCTGAAAGTGCCCGCCAGACCGTCTCCCGGTTCATGGCCGGGTTGAGAGACGTCATGCGACTTGAAATCCGGACGCTCTGGGGCATGCTGCTGCGTCGTTTGCGATGGCGCTTGGGACTGCGATTTGGATAGCTGGTCCTCAAGCTTTTTGATGCGCTCTTCGAGGCGCTGGGTGTAGGAGAGGGTCGGATTTCTACGACGGTCAGCTAGGAGTCTCGTGCATGACGAAGGCGACCCCATGCATTTCCAGCCTAACAGCCACAGAAGACCAAAGAAACCATAGGCAAGGGCAAGGGCAGGGGGACATGAAGCCAGCCACGATCACGGTAACGTCCCAAGACGGACTGGTGAAAAGCACTTACAGCTTGTAGACGCAAGCATCGTTTCTTGCCAAACATCGACTACAGATGGGCTGCTCGCCACCGCATTTGACTTTGCGCCTGCGGCAGGGCTCGCAGGAAAAAGCACTTTTCTTAGTGGCTCTCGCTGAGCTCGTGACTGAGGTGTTGTTGTTGTTGGTGGTGGTGGTGGTGGTATTGGTGGTGTGCGAGTGACCAGTGCCGTTAGAAGCAGGCCTAGGTGCTGGTGACATGCTCGCAGGATACAACGGACAAGCAGTGGCTTCACGTGTTTGCAAGACGGTGGGTGGTTGTTGAAAGAAGCACCGCAGAGCCTCACGACAAGGCACAGGGTCGGACGAAATTGTCCTCTAGATCGACCGGGAGAGGCGAGGAGGTCCCCGAGTACGGTTGTGGATCCTGTGAGGCAACATGTACCTGAGCGGTTTCGACGAGTCCACTCACAACTCACAGGCAGCTAGGTACCATCTGGTACATTCACTGTGCCCATTTCTTGCTTGCTGACCCCTTCCGGCAGTGGACCGGACCCAGAATCCCGGATGGGTACGGTACGGTATGCAAGCCAGCACTGAGCCAGCGAGCAAGGCAGGTTGGCAGGAAGCGCAGGGTTTCCAGGCACGACCTCGGGGCTGCTTGGACGTACGCAGCGTACATTCACGATGATTTGGCAGTCATCCAGCTGGTCGCCTTGCCTGCTTGCGTGTCCGGGTAGTTGTGCGTTGGCGGCTTACAATGTGTGTAGCGGTTGACAGGGCTGAATAAAACAGAAACTGGCTGGGTGACAAGGAGTCCAAGGTCTCTGTGCTGGGGTGTTCGCAACTATGAACTAGCACAGTACGCAGTACAGTACCACGCCCCACCTTGAGACAGGAAAATTCAACGGTGACTGTTGCGAGTGCTCAGTTGCTCAGCTCTGTTGCGCTTTCGTGGTTTCGGAAGGAAGACGAGAATGGCGAGCCACTCTATACGGAGCATATAGTACGACTCGGTCCTTGGATGAAAAGAGCGAGGCATGCGGCTCCGGGCCGTAAAATTGATGTGGCGTTTGATCTGTGGGCTGCAAGCTTCATACCAGTAGTAGTGCAGTGGCAGTACAGTAATGCTGTAAAGTGCAAGTGGCGGAACGTCGGAACCGCGACTCAGGAGTCGTGACATCTGGAGCATGGTGACATTGGTGACGTACCGATGCACACCTGCTGTGTCAGTGCTCAAGTACTCCATGCCAGCAGGTGACGCCAGTACACAGTAGATCACCTTCGGGAGCAACCGAGTACTGCAAAGTACCTAGGTACTCCGTAGGTAGGGACCTACTTAGGTAGGTACCTAGGTAGTCCATTATCCCAGCATGAAAGATCCTGGATGGTGAGCTGATTGCTGCTGAGACTGCTGAGTAATCTTCCACATGCTGTGCTGGTCTGAGTGTGGGAGATACCTGGGTACGACTTGGCCGGCTCCGATGCCGTCTGCAACCAAGTTTCTCTCTACCTAGGTATTTATCAACAACAATACACAGTAGTGGCAGCACCTGTGCAGTGAAGCTACATAGCCACATTACCACGACGACGACTGCTAGAACAGACAGGAAACAGGCGGAAATTCACGTAGGTGTCATAGGCTACATCAAGTTCCTGGTAGAATTTGCTTCGCAGGAGGGTTTTGCCGGCATTGGGCTCATGACATGCTGGCATCCGCCAATGCGAGTGTCTTGGTCCAAGTAGATAAGGGCCAAGGTGAACCATCGTGAAGGTTATACACTACTGGTGAAAATATGTAATGCCGTCAACTGGTCGTCAACTGGTCATTGGTGGTGGCTCGAGAACCTAGGTAGGCACCGCTGCATAAGTACCTACTTGGGCAGGTATCTACCCTAACCCCAGAGCCGGTGTCCAAGCAGATCATTGGCCAGCTACTAACCAGGGTCCTAACAAGGGCCTCCCATGACCTGCAGACAGCATGTTTAAGTGGATTTTCAGCGCGAGACGCGTTTTTGGCAAAGGCTAATAAAAGAACCGGCGCGCCGCGCCTTTGCCGCAGCACACATCCAATTACAGCTGGACCGCGTTCAGCTTCATGGGCACTCTCACTTGCAAATCCCCTCCACTGACTTGCGCTTGCTTCCCACTTCACCTGCCCTCCGCACACACGCCCACTACATCAACAACAAATGCTCGACCACCGACTCTAGGAAGCAGTGTCGTGCAATCAGTTCTTCTCGTACTCATCCATTCCATCTATTTTCTCCTAGTCAGTCTAGCAACGCGCGCCTGCTCTCTCTCTTGCATCGGCATCCATAAGTTCTTGGTCACCGACACACGACTCTTCGCACCAAATTCTGGCCTCGCCCCGCCTATCTACGTAGTCCCCCGCGCTCGGCGAAACCATCGTCTCCTTTTTCTCCCTTGCTCCCGCGACCTGCACTCGGCGACTCACGATAGCAAGACCACCGCTCGGACAGCTGCCCCTAGGCGCTCTTCTCGCACAATTCAGATACCCGGTCTCAGGCGCAGCAGCAGCACTCTGTCGAAAACCCGAGCACACGGCCGCCAGTTACTATGGCTGCTGCAAGTAGTGTGGCTGACGGCATTTTCTCGGCCACATACAACGGGGTCAGCTTCTACGCCTGTTATGCCTTCCGTCGTATTGCTGCTAACGTTGCCATGGCTCCCTCCTCCAGAATCCAGTATGGGAGTTCCAATTCACGGGTCCGGAGGCCAAAAGAGAGCATGTTATGCGCCGCCAGTCCGACAACTGGGTGAATGCCACCCATATTTTGAAAGCTGCTGGGTTCGATAAGCCCGCAAGAACTCGCATTCTCGAGCGCGACGTCCAGAAAGGCAACCACGAAAAGGTTCAGGGCGGCTATGGAAAGTTCCAAGGTACCATCAGCCATCACCACCGCAGCTACAACTTCACCAAGACACGTCCTTTCAAATGCTGACCTCTTTTCCCTCCAACCCAGGCACCTACCTGCCCTTGCACGATGCCCGTGAACTCGCCCGCCAGCACAATGTCCTTGATCGCCTGCATGCCATCTTCGATTTCCAACCCGGCGCCGTCACTCCTCCTCCGGCGCCAAGGCATGCCAGCAAGCCCAAACAGCCCAAGAAGCCCGGACTTCTTCAGACCGGAGCTGCTGCGAAAAGGAAACGTAAGGGTTAGCACCACGTTCACCTACCCCGGCCTGTTTAATACACGCCCCATGCACAACAGTATGGCTGACCGCTACAAGATGCCCCTCGTGCCACCGAAGAATTCGACAGGTCTTCAGTCGCCTTCAGGGACGACACCCCAGATGATCAGACCGTGGCGTCGGGTAGCTACATGGCCGAAGACGACGCCGACAGGATGATTCTGCACAAGGTATGCTACGCCATCCTGTCTTTTCTGTGTCTTGGAACCAACCCGGTTCTGAGTCTTCCTGTTTATGCTGTTGTTGGAATGAGAGCGCGAGGTTGACCCGGCCGCGCAGCATCGCATGTACGGCGACGCGCTTCTGGACTACTACGCTCTCGACATGCGTGATCCCAACGCGCCCCGCCCCGAACCTCCCACCAACTTCAGACCCGATTTCCCTGTCGACAAGCATTCAAACACTGCTCTGCACTGGGCTTCGGCAATGGGAGACATCGACGGAGTCAGACACATGAAGCGCTTCGGCCCATCGCTTGCTGCCCGGAATCAGCGCGGCGGCACTCCTTTGATGCATGCCGTCAGTTTTACCAATGCCTACGACAAGCAGACGTTCCCCGCCATCATGGAGGAATTGATAGAGACTATCGACGCCCGTGATCTGTCTGGTCGCAATGTCCTGCACCATGCTGTCTCACATGCTGTGTCCGTTAAACACCGGAGACCCGCTCGCTACTACGTTGAAAGCATCCTCGCAAAGCTGCAGAGCACCCACGATCCTAATTTCCTTGAGCAGTTTGTCAACGCCCAAGATGCCAACGGAGACACACCTATCCACCTTGCTGCAGAAAACAAGAATACTAAAATCATTCGCTCTCTGCTCGGTCGTGGCGCCTCCACCAACATCCGCAATGGCAAGGGCCTCCACGCCGAGGAGATGATTCGAGAGCTTAACGAAGGGATCCGGTCTCGCTCTGCTGTGCCCCCGCCCTCCTCTTCTCCCTTTGCACCCCCGCCGCCCCGGCGAACGAGTGTGAGTGACGCGCTGCAAGACTTTTGGAAGGACACGGAGTTCCAGTCTGAGGCCGCCAAGGCCGTCCAGAGCCGCATCGCGCCCAACATGCTGCAGAAAAGCAAGCATCTAGCGCAGTGCTTCGAAGACGAGTGGAACGAAAAGGACGAGGCAGAACAAGAGGCACGGCGGCTGTTGGCCAATACGCAGGACGAGCTTGCCATACAACAGGAAGAGCTCCGCAGCCACGAAGCTTTGCTGGAGCCAGACGATGTCGCTACCAAGACCGAAGCCGAGGCAGACCAGCTACAGACACAGGTGACAGCCCTCATGCGCTATCAGAATCGTATTGCTGTTCAGGGCAAGGTCCACACGGAGTTGAGCATGCAGGTCAACGGCAATGGCCAGGATCCGGATGCCCAAGCCGGCAGTCGCGACGATCAAGAAGAACGATTTCGATTGGCACAAGAACTCCGCAAGTCAGTACAGGAGCTGCGCAAGATTGAGGGCGATCTGGTGGGAGCGACTGGTCTGCAAGGCGTCGGCGAAGCGATTGAGAATTATCGATATCTGCTACAGCTCTGTCTGGGCCCTCAAGCTCCTGGTCTTGACGACAATCTAGACAGCATGATCAGGGAGTTTGAGGAGGCGGCTGATTACACCAATAGCGCCCGCTCTATTCGTGGCTATGGAATCGGGAACGGGCAAACCCAAGCCATGGAACTTTCTGACGCGGAGTAACCATCATTATTTGCCTAGGTGGCGGCGTCTTGGGACCTGGTGCTGGGGGAGGGTTGGGTATCAAGCTTCTAGGTTAAGCTATAACCCGCCAGTTTTAGTGAACGGACTTTGCTGTTCTTGAAGCTCAAAAAGCATGATATATATTTGTTATAATCTTCCGGTCATGCTGTCTGTGATTGGGCCTTCCGTGCTGTTGGTCCAGAATGAAGATTTGTGGGCTTGCATGGGACTACCAAGTTGGTAATGGTTGTTGGGGGCCAAACGCAGCGGCTCTTGACGCGGACGATTGGCCCATGGGCCACATCAATCAACACTTGCTTCCGCCAGAGTAGTATTGTTACTCAGACGGAGGCGGGTTCCATGTGACCATAGAACAAGCGGTCAACTTAACATTTCTTCCGTACCGACGAAGACAAGTAAAACCCCCGGCTCGAGGACTGGATATGCATGTTCCACAGACTCTGGGCTGACCAGGCCAATACAAAAGTTCGAACCGGTTTCTGGTCACATGTCCATGTTTACAGCCAGCCCCCAACATATATGCCATGAGTGATATTGCAACGCTGATGAGAATGAGCGTATCAATATTGACCTCACAAAGTACTGTACTTAGTTGGGAACACTGAAGATAGGGCTTGGGGGGGCCAAATAAATGAAGGGGGCAAATAGTGAATATGTATTTTGCAGCTGAACCGGCGTGGCAAAGAAAACCTTGAAATGTGCGCACCTTCCGTATCGTATTCAGAGGCTGACAAGCAACTTTTCAGCTGAGTTGCGCATACTGTATGATGATTCTTGGGAGCTTTTCTTCCTCTTTTTTTCGTTCGCCTCCGTCGCGGTGAGGCTGGTGAGAAAATAGAGCTAATTCTGTGAGCCTCAGGTAAGACGAATTCCGGCTGAAAGATGGAAGAAAGAAAGAAAGCGAGGTGAGGTACATTATTGAAGCTATTCCGGGGGGTAATTGAGGCCTTCGGCGTTCAGGTGTCATGCAACAAGCGTGTAGGTAGATCCGGACACCCTGCAAGCCAGGTGCTGTGAGGTGAGGGCTCCGGATGGTCGGTACTCAGGGGTCAGTCCGTAGGGCTGAACATGGTCTGCGGTGTGGTGGGCACTGTGCACTGTGCACTTGTGCACTGTCGCACACATTCTATTGTGCCAGAAGGCATGTAAAACCAACAAGAGAAGAGGTAGCTTTGTAATGTACAGTACCTATGTACGTGTCTAGATGATACTTGGTGTATGTGTCCGGTGGACTGTCGAAAGGTCCTTTTGTCTGGAGGCACACATCTTACACTCAGCGCTGTATCAATATATGCTCTTGTCCAGCGGGGGCCACGGAACACGGCCAATATCCCAATATCGCAAGCCCATTTCCACGGCCGTGGCCCACAAGTGGAGGAATATTGCGAATGCACCCTGGGCATTGGAGCGAGGGAGGTGTCGATGCATCTCACATCACTGCAGCCACGCGTGACCAGCCTCGCCAGCCCTACGATCACCTTGCATGGTGCCCAAAGCGTCATCAAAGCTCTGTTGGGGCTGCGTGCCTCCTGCGTGCTCGGACCGGGGATGAATACCGTTGGCTTTTGTATTTGTAGTAGTGGTGCGAGCGCAAATCTAACGCGGCGCCTAAGTACCGGGAGTGAGACAAATTGGTGCAGTACTTGTTGGTTGTACCCTGCCACGCCCAACCACCCTCTTGGAACCTCACCTCAGCTGAAAAGTCTAGACCCACTTTGTTGCGGTGGTCGTTGGGCACCGAATCTCGACTCGAAACTCCGATACCGTACGGAGTATCGAGAACTGTATTCGGACTGTCATGCTGCGGTTGGTTGGCTTTTCATCATCATCATCATCATCGTGGTGGCTCCCTGTGTTCGAGATTCGTCAGTGCAGTGGCTTTTTTTCGCCCCCGGGCCGGGGTCACTGTGCTGAGCAGTTCGCTGGGCAGCTGAAAGAACCATGACCTCCCTCAGTAGTAGGTAGCTCTTCACGGCGTTCTCAGCGGCAGGCGTTGAACTATTCGAGCAATCACTTGGCACACATGACAGTCCTTTTTTCCCCTATGCTTCGTATAATGCCGGGTCGGAGGCCTGGTGGCACAATGGAGTGCATCAGTAAGGGGTGCAGAGGGGCGGTCTCGCGTATCTCGTTCTCTTGTCTACTACTCCGTATATACGGGGAAAGGGTAAGAGGCCTACGGATCTGTCACATTACGGGCGCATGCTGTGGATCTGGGATCTTGACGGCAGCATTGACTGGCGCGCAGACGAGCTGCATCACGAGCAAGGTGCTTCGAACGGCCCCGGCCCCGGGCTAGCCAGCCTACTAGCAGTATGTAGCAGCCCTCCTCCGCGGCGTCGTGCTGCCACAAAAAAGGCAAAGGAGTGGGGACCGCTGCGGCTATCTTTTCTCCCCCGATGTTACTGTGTACTCCATGGCCCACTGGGCAGACAGACATCATCTTCCTTGTCTGCCAATTTCTACCTGTCGTCAGACGGCCCTAGGACTATTGACACAGTCTCAATTTAGCACGCTGACAGCAGCCGGTCCGCTTCTCTCGATCCGTCTTGACAAAATGTAAGCTTTTCCGATCCGTCGATGTGACCGAGAGTGCTGCGCTGCTTTAGCCCAGATACATAACCATCCAAAGTACATGGGCCTAGTATATATCCACTCTCCCCTCCTCCCAACTGTCGAGGTCTTGTTGGGCCAGCTTGGTACTCGCAATGGCTCTACAACGTCTCCTTCTGGTGCTTAAAGGGTCTCGTTGGTTGTGAGAGCACATCTCTCTGTCGTCTTTCATTACCCCTGAAACAAAGTCATATCTTCTCCTTTTGTTGTCTTGGTTGTGGCGACTTTCTTGCCTGAGGGTCTTTCCAGTGGACGCTCTATCTATCATTGCAGGTCCCTTCTCGCTGGAGAAGATGCCTGTCGTAACACCCGGTAGCAACTCTCTGCCTCCGATCGACGGCCTTGTAAGCAAAGCGACTCAGTGGCTCTACGCCCGACTGTCTGTCTCACTGCTCCTCCTGACGCTTGTCCTCGTGGGCCTTCTCCTTCATCGACAGACCGTGAGGCCCCAGCTCGTCAAGCATCTGGCCCTCGTGAAGGACTCCGCCGGGACCGCACCCTCTTCCCGGGACATCACCACCTCCTCCCTGGTTCCAGACTACTGGGTGCGACCAAAGCAGGGTCAGGGCCGCATCGAGAACCGGGCTAGGCTCACCGTCAGCAGCGGGGGAGCCAGTGGCACAGCACTGGCGGGACCAAGTGGGGTTCGCAAAGGAGGGAGCATGGAGGAAGAGGATGGCAGGCCTTCCGCTGGGTCGAGGTCACGTGGGGTCAGCACTGACGGGAAGGACGATACCGAAGGCTCGGGTGGCTTGCCCTCCTTGCCGAGCGCGCTGTCCTCTCCGCTTGCCTCTGGGCGAAATGACCATGTCAGAACGTTTGATATACACGCAGCACTGCGCGAGGATCATCAGCTAAGGATGGGAGAGACCAGGTTCCTAGGCGTCAGGACTGGGCTTGCTGACGGGCCTGTCGCAGGGACACCCGCACAGATCCCAACGTCCTTTTTTGGTCATCATATGACGGACGATGAGCATATACTGTACGGTGTTCAAGAATCAGATTATTCAGGGTGCCCCGCCGTAGAGGGCTGGTCACCAAGTACTCGCCGACGGCCTGAGCACAACTTTACCAGACCGCCGCCTCCGCTATTGGCGCCGCCAGCCTCCTCTGGCCGGCCGTCATTAGAAAGCCCAACTCGTGAAGAGTATCCGAATACTATTGCGATTCCGCCCCGTACTCGGACGAGTGGAGATGACAGAGGCTTGTATCTTGCAGAGGCCGCGGCTTCAGCTTCGTCCTACCCGCCGACATCCCCATTACTTCCACCACCACCAGCGACAACGTACGAGGCCTTTGACCCTGCTGCAGTCATGTTTCCTGGCCCAGCCAGAGACGGAGGCATCAGGATGGTGCCAGTGGACCACGAGATGAAAGGGGAACCAGCTCACGTCCATGGTCAAGTCTCGGACCGCCCTGGCCTTGCCGGGCCTGGACCAAGTTGGAAAAGGCATACGAGGGTGTTTGGAGGTGGCGTTTGCTTAGCATGTGTCGGTGCTGCTGGAGAGGGCGGTTATTATGGAGATAGTGTCCGACCTGAAGACAAGAGATGACGGATAGTGGACTTCTCTATACAGTACAAGCATTCTGAGTGCAAACTGTAGCAAAGTTATGATGGCATGCCCTTTTCTTGCTCGAATCCTGATTCTTTGAGTATTCTTCATGGGACTGCTCAAATCAGCATGATGTTTGCATCGCTGTAGCTGTTCTCAAGAGCACATAGTATGTGTTCATAACCCTCTCCCTCTGTGTCTTGCTTCCCAGGCTCCAAAAATGGCAATATCTCCATGTTGTCGCTTAGCAAACACGAATTATATCACTGACTTGATTCAAAAACGCCATTCTTTCACTTTCTGTTTCGCGCGAATGGCACCTGCAGTGAGCATTCCACGTCCTCTGCATATGGTACGAAAACGTGACGTCAATTTAAGGACATGGCTGATCAGAGTTGCCCAAGCAGGTAATACGGGCCGGGTGTTTGTGCAGGTTTGACGCTGTGCAGGAGTCGCAAGCAAGTTATACTCCAGTGGGACGACCGCGGGCTCCTTCCCGATCAAGTACCGCAGGAAAACACATAAGCAAGTATAAGAACAGTAGGAGCCCCAGTTGGCCGCATGTATGCCTGCTGTCCCGTCGCCCTCTTCACTTCCACGATATACTAGTACCTACATCCATCACTTGCTATTTTGAATAGCTTGCACACCTAACATTTGCATTGCCACTCAAAAGTACATCTGTGTACCCAGTCTCCCTGCTGCCTTGTTATATTCCGTCCCTCCAAGCTCATCCTACGTATCTTACCCGCGAAGCACCACATTTCACGAGAGACACAGCGGAGGAAGGAAGCAGGCCACACAAACATTACGACCCACACTCTCTCAAGCCGCTATGGACAACGACAAGCCGACCGTCTCTACGGCTTCGCTCCCGGAATCGCAAGAGACGAGGGATGACCTGTTCGACAATACCGTGGACCGCCCTTCACAAGGACAGGTCGACAAGCATGATGCCGACTCCGTTCTAGACGTCCCCGGGACCGCCAACGCAGCCACTCGCAGTCTTGCCAAAAGAATGGAGGTCGCGGCTTCCACAGAGATCGGCGACCCCAACGGGAGAATTCCTTCCGACCAGAATGTTCGCGATCAGCTGGAGGCCGCAAGGACAAGTAAACTGCCAGTAGGCGCATCCAGAAGCGTCCAGACCCACCATGTTGGCGATACACACGTCCCCGCAACGCAACAAGATGATGTGGGCAAGGCAAACTATGCCCCAGGTTACGAAAAGGCCTACGACGCAGTTCCACAAAAGACTTACGAGGGAGATGGCCATGCTCCCGTCGAGTTGCCACATGAGAAGTTGGAGCCCGGAACTGGAAGCTAGGAGTCCAAGGACTTTGCCAACGCCCCTGAACTCCCTCCCAGGTCCAGTCAGAGGGAGATGGCAAATATCAGCAGTGACCCGGGAACTTCGTCCAAGTCCAAGAAACTTGTGGCGAAGACGAAGGAGTGCGCAAAGAAGGTTCCCGGACTCCTTGCCCAGGCTCATGTGAGTATTCTTGTGTGGTGTCCTCCCGGTCGCTGTCCCGTATGCGTGGTACTGATTGGTGCTTGACAATGGTTCAAGGGCGCCGGAGAGGTGATTCGCGGCAAATACAAAGGAGCGATCGACGGCCTGGTAGGGGATGTGGAGGGAAGAACCGAAGCAGACGACATTGTCAGCATTGGGAAGAGGGAAATTGCTACTAGGCATGTAGAAGAGGACGATGGATCCTCGCTCTTGTCATGAAGACTTTGGTGAAGGTGGTAATCCAGACAAGCTCACTTGTCTGGAGACGATTGAGGTCAGGATCGAGGACAGCAACGACCCAAGACTGTAGCATGGCCGGAGTAACACCTAAAAAGCTAGGGGTTCCACCTGATGATCACCGCAGCTGGCGTGGTCAAAACACCTCTCGCTTACGACTCCTGACAATACGTATATATACTTTGTAGAATGCACGACATGACCTACCATGCAGGAGTAAGGACAACCTCAAGATGAAATGGTCTGTCTGATGGACGGAAATGCCACTCTCGAAAGCGACCAACCTCTTGACGTTGAAGTACTGCAGGGAAGGCTGGGAATGCATGATCGGCGGACTCAGCCTTACGGGGATGTTTCGAACGTGCCCGTCGTATTATAAAAAAAAAGGTCGGCAGGGAACCATGGTTGGCAAGCCGACCCCATGTTTTGGACCCGTTTGGCAACGAGCGAGGACTGAAGTATAGGTAGCTACGAGATGAATGCCCAGGTGCGCTCTACTGCCACTTGCCCCTGGGGCAGATGCGGATGGAGCGACGTACGTGCGTGCGAAGCCTGAGCCTTCCAAGTTGTACGGACACTGATAGTGGAGATGAATGCGTATTTGTTTAAGGGCGCTGGAATACGAACACATGATGTTCAAAGCGACCCGGCAACGTCATATTTTGCGGCCCATGCCCGGGCAGCGGCTTGCGTCTGCAGTGGGGCTCTCCAGGTATCACAAGAGCAGCAGTTGCAAGGGGCACAGATCGGGAGAGGACGCGAGGACTGATGAAGAGTGAGGAGTGAAGAGTGAAGAGTGGATGGGCCACTGGTGGGGTGGGGGCTAGAACAAGTCGAAACAAGCGAAGAGGCAGACTGAAGGCTGGGCAGCTGGGTTGGTGAAGCGGTACTCTGTCCGCGGGGCAAGTGAGTACTGTGCTAGTATGGGGAAGGAATGTACCCATGTAACAGATAGAGATGGCAAGCTCTCTGCTACAAAAGATGTGGAGATGCGGGATGCGGGATGCGGGATGGACTCCGTATTCTCAAATTCTTGAAACGACCCTTTCAAGCCGGGTAGATGCAGGGGGAGGGAGAGTTTGATGCCGCTACTGGATGATTGATGCAAGCCATAAATACCTAGGTAAGATCATTTAATCCTTGTTGGTTTTTGCTGGCATACCGTGATACCCAGTAGTACTGTATAGTACGGAATACTCCGTAGTAAGTCGGTATGTGCGTGCCAGAAACAACACTGTCTTTCCACACAGCGCAGTGCGCAGTTCTTCCGCTGTTTGACAGTGGTCGAGGGTCCTGAGAGCGTGCAATCTCCGAAATCCATGCTCTGATGTTGGGTAGCCACGTGTGAGTGGGACCAGGGCAGAAACAGGCATCCTGCAATTAGCATGCCAGCATGCTAGATGCCCAGGTTCCATTGCTATAGTGATTGCTGGTCAGTTTTGGTTTATCAATGAGGATTATTATAGCACTTTATTCGCGGATAGTTTGTTCATCTCGAAGATCATGCCTTGGGCGATCTACCGGGGTAAGTGGAGTACCGTACACGTACTGCACATAGCAAGCAGCAGTAAAGATAGTCAATGGTATACCCTTGAGTTGTATCCTTACTGTCCACATTATCCGGCCTCCAAAAGAAGGAGGAAACAAAAAAGGAAACACGATACACCTTCATATAATGGAAGAGGCACACAATCGGTGTTACCCACCTAGGTAGTACCTACTCCCTATATGTACAAAGTATACTTACAGTCCAACAATGGCCAACCAGACGAACGTGTTGCCGTTGCCGCTGCCAAGCAATCGATCGCCCTCAAAGGCGTGCAGAAGGGCATTTGAGTGGCTCGTCGATCAAGGTTCAAAGTTGAAAGGTGTTCTCGCCCCGGCGCCCCCAGAATCTGGTTCGTCAATCAGCGACAATCACTGGTCGATCACCTGCACTAGGAGCAGATCTTAGCACATGCAGTCCTGGCAGTTTGCCTCGAGATGTCCTCGCCATCCTGTCCGCCTGTCAAGCCTGTCGGCTCAGCTCCTCAAGCGATTGTGGCTCTTTCGACCCCTGACTGGGCCGTTTTCTTGGGGTTGATGTGCGCTAGCTTGGCTAGGTACCTAGGTAGTGCCCTGCGTCTGCACCTGGCCTGTCATATTCGGAAGCCAGGGGTCCTTGGATGCTTGCCCCTCGTTGCGAGCCTGTAGCGGAAAAGGTTGAGTTTTGCGAGCCCCGGCCATGACCAAAATCCTCGAGGTGTTCATTCACGAATGAGCTCCCTCCGGACTACTACTCTGTGCTCCTCCTACTCCTCGTCCTCCTCTTTTAGCACGTATACATCTCTAGGTAGACTCGTCTCTATAATTATTCACAGCCCTTTCATCTATCTCTCTGTACTATACCACTGTCATTATTTCCAGATACCCATCTTCAGCACTTTCTTCTCGTGTAGCGACGAACGACACTTGACATTCAGAAGGCCCCCCCCAAAAAGAAAACAGACACTCATTATCATCAGACCTTCTTTCCTGCAATACCGCATCACGGATGCACTGGCTGCCCTTCCGCTCGATCATCACATACCGAAATTCAATCGACTAGGAACCGAGCTTCTTGCTTGCCGGACACGCACCTTGAAGATAACATTGCCTTTCTGCACAAGTGCCTACATACCTTATAATCAGCATCTTCTGTCTTATTCTTTTTCCGAGGTCTGTGCATCAAGCAGAATTCTTGTCAGCAGCAGTGCCATCTTTGAAAAGTTATTTCACTTTTGCGAGAGCTAATCCGGGATTTCGGCCATCGACAAAAGCCCGCTTAGCAAGGTCAAGCACAAAGAGGCATCTCGCATCTTCTTGTCCAATTCAACCTCATTTCCCTTAATTCTCAGCCAAAGGACCAGACAACAAGGCCAGGGACAAAGAAGAGTGACCAGCTCTTTGAAGATAGCTGCACACATAGGCACACAGAGATCGCAATCTTCTTTCCGACTAGCCGCTCTGCTCAGAGAGCATTGGAGGTGTGTTGTCGTTGTTGGTGTTGCCTCTGGATTGAGCTGTTGTGGATCCTGTGGACCCATCAACAAACGATTCGCCCAGAAAGACCCCGACCAAATCGTGTGTACTGCAGCATATCTGCACAGTCACAGTCACTGTCCCTTGGCAGGCAATATCTCGGGCAAGACCAGGCGAGCTTTTCAACAATCGCTTCACAATTCAGCAGTGCAGCCGTTACGCCAGGCAGACAGACAGGCAGACAGGCCTCTATTTTAGTACCCAGACCCACTGTAGCTGTACCAAACATCAGTCACCTGGGCCCATTGCAAGGTTGGGTTTAGGCCAATCGAAGATCTCCATTGCGATCGCCGGGGCTCCAATTTCTGCACCAGGCAGGACCTGCACCCGACGCTCCTCTTTCCCCAAACTCAAAAAAAATCCCTTCCTTCCTTTTTCTTCCCCCTCCGCCGTCTTTTTCTTCACCTTCATCAAGTTGTGTCTGTCAACTCTTTCTTTTCATCCCTCCCTCGACTTGTTGACTCGACCTGGACTCGGACCTTGATTTGTTTGACTTGGACTTTGATTACTGCTTCCTTTGGACCGACCATACCAGTACACACAGCACACACGCAACCTTGGACTCTTGGATCATTCCTTCCTTCCATTTTTGTTCTTATTTTTTAATACAGCCTTGTCTGGACAACACAACACAACACAACACAACACACGAATCACAACCTCCTCCCTGCGGCCATCAACCATCAACCACCAACCGCCCAACCAACCAACCACAAAACACCATACCACCCAACTCAACATTCAATTACCATTTCTAGTCGCCGCCAACACTGCTAGAGGCGCTTAATTGTTTTGACAACAACATCGACACTCATCATCATCATCATCAACAACAACTACCACCACCATCACCATCACTGGCTGGCTGTTGCTTGTTGCTGTCGCATCGCCCGTACCTGGCACAACAGGTCTTGTCTTGTATCTATCTTCGCAAAAGTCAGTCACTACTATCAATTCCCCCATCATACAGCCTCCTCACCCTCTACTCATCGTGCCATCTGCTGGCCAGCTACAACAAGCTGCTAACCCATCTCTAGGGCCTGCAGATTGGATCACTTCCACCTGACCAACTTCTTGTTCCGGTTGTTTCCAACTCCTTCTCAGGGCCTCCATCGTGTTGTGTGCCTGTGCTCTTGCCCATTCAACACATCAACCCACCCACACGTCTATTTTACTGTAATATCTTCGACTTCCGATTTCTCAACTCCGTATCACCTTCCTTCCGTCGACGACCGTCCGACCCACTGCAGCCCGTGGCGACCATCGAGACAGCTTCGCGCCACATCGCATCGCATCGCACTCGCAATCAACCAACACCGCATACCGCTGCTTCCACCGCGCGAGCTCAAGACACTGGTGGTCATTTGCTCCTCCTTCACATCACCGAATCCCCATTTCGATCATGGCTCAACACACCTTCTCTCCCACCAACGCCTTCAGCATGTCCTCTGGTCTTGCCTCGAGACGCGGCGGACAGACGCTGAAGCCTCTCAACGAACTGGCCCTCAAGTCTCCCAGCCAAGACACCAAGGAGAACACCGTCCCTACTCCCAGGACCAGCCGCGGCCACCTGCTCGCCAACTTGCGCACCGCCCCCAAGACCGCCGTTGCCTCGTCATTCGCCGCTGCCGACAACGATCACAATGCTGGCAGCCGCCTGTCCCTCTACGCCGCACAAGAAGCTGCTATGAACAATGGCCCCAAGACCTCCCTGCCCACCAACAGCTACGGCGCCCAGGCCCAGCAACCCCAGGGCGCTGCCAATTGGACGGCCTATCGTCAGCAACAGCAGCAGCAGCAGCACTTCACCCCCGAGCAGATCCTGGCTCCTCCCGAGATCCACATTGATGACGAGCAAGGCCTGGACCCCAGCATGGACCCTGACCTCTACGCCCGTTTGATGCAGCAAAACATGCAGTTGGCCCAGCAGCGTTTCATGCTCCAGCAGCAGCTGCACAGCCTTACTCAGGCCCAGCAACAGCTCGATGCCATGAATCTCAACGGCAATCAGGCCTACGCCAACGTGTACCAGCAGCAGCTCATGCAGCAACAGCAGGCCGTTCTCGCCGCCGCACAAACCGCCCAGCAGCAGCCCCAGGTCTACACCTACATCGACCCTGCCACCGGTCAGCAAGCCTACTACATCGACCAGTCCGGCCAGCTTGGCGCTCAGCTCCACGATCAAGCCCAGCTCAACAATGCCTACCAGGTGACCCAATCCAGCAGCCCTGCCCCGCGCTTCGAGGTGTCTCCTCCGAGAGAGGCCACGCCCGTCTTCCGTCGCTCCTCCCCAGCGCGCCGCAACGAGTCGCCTCTCCTCGACGACCCCACGCCCCTGCCACCGCCTTCCGCCAATGCTTTCCGCCGCGGTCACAAGAAGTCGGCTTCGCTCATGCTTAAGGAGCTTAACAATCTCTCGGCTGCGGAGCCCAAGTCCGCCGGCCCTAGAACGGCCAACTTCCCCGTCACCCCACTGACCGGAGGCTACGGACCCGGCCAGGCTCGTGCTGGCGAGCATCCCATCCGGCAGCCTCGAGGCCCCCCTTCCATCGAGGAGCTCAAGGCCAAGCCCACCTCCAAGATGGAGGGCTCCAAGAACTTTGCCGCTCGCACTCGCCGATCTGCCGTCAACAACCTCAAGCGCGCCGGTGTCGAGCGCCGCAAGGGCACCGGCAGCACCGGCTCCATCAGCCCCATCTCCGAGACGGCTGAGGAGGCTCAGAGCCCCCTCTCCGACAACGAGTCGGACTCGGGTCGCTCAGGTTCTGGTAGCCTGAACGGTGAGGATGTCGAGCCTAGTGTTCCCAGCTCGCGCACTAGCACTGGCAGCTGGGGTGCCATTGGATCAGACCGCCCCAGCTCAGCCCAGAAGGCTCGGAAGAGTGCTGATAGCGTCAGCAGCGGATCCGGCGACGAGGCCGCCAGCAGCGGAAGCTTTGCCAGTGTCTTCAAGCGCACAGGACGCACTAGCGGTCGGACTTCGCCCGACACCCCTGGCCGCAAGGCTCCCATGATGGTTTTTAGCAACGCCGAGAAGCGCAAGAACGGCTTTTTTGCCTAATTTGCTGATGTTGGGGCTCTTCTTTCCTTGGGGCTCTACTTTTCTTGCGGTACCGCTTTCTTTGGGCCATTCTCACGTTAATAACGATCATGGGCGGGATGTCTCTCTTTCTTCCACTCGCACACACGCCAGCTCGCTCCGGTCGAGAATACTGAGGTCGATCCTCTTTGTTGAGATGCCTGGATGCAGACAAATCACGAAATGGATTTTTTTTTGGGGGGGGGGGGTTGCCAACTGGGGCTTACGGACGGGAGATATGGGTTTCTCCTCGATTGATTTTCTTTCTTTTCACTCATTCTGTTGATTTGCTCGGGAAAGAGCAGGCAAATTTGGTTCAACGCCCGATGCGCATGGCTTTTGCATTTCCGTGGAGATGGTGGCTTGGTTTGGACTTCTTCTCTTCTGGGGTGGCTTGCCGTTCTTGAACTAGAAAGCTCATAAACAGGGACCGTGGAGATTGGTGGTCTTTGATTCTGATAAGCTGGGTCGCAGAGCATCGGTGCGTCTCAACCATTCTTGCATAGGGTGGATGCACCAGCAACGGCAGCAAGATCGTGCCAGTCTGCTCTCGTGCATATTTGCGCGAGGGCGACGTGTACTTAGATAGCAGGAATTCAAGTCATATATCTTGAACCCATGTCGACGCCTCCCACTTATCACTTTTGTGTCCTAGGTATGCATTCGAAGGAAGGCCAAATTCGCATGCATGTATTCATGGAGAGCACGACGGGCTACCTAAGCTTTTGACGGAGCCTTGCTCTCCATGGCCTTCATTCTCTCCTGCAGCTGGACAAAGGCGACCTTTTTGGCGTCCTCGACCCGGCCAAAGCCGTTCTTAACCTCGGTCACCATGAGTTCATGCTCGTCGGGGTCCCATCGCTGCATGGCTTCCCAGGTCTCGTCAATAAACTGGCGCAGCGGCATCCCAAAGTTGGCCAGGCCGGCGGCGACCAGCTCCGGCTGCAGCTCGTGGAGCTCTGTCTGCACGGCGGGGGGCACGATATCGACGACGCGCACGTGGCGGGAGGCATCGCCGCCGCCGGCGAGCTGCGCGCGCAGCGACCAGCCCAGCGAGTGCAGGGCGGCCTTTGTCGCGCAGTAGTTGCCGCAACGGGGCAGGGGCACCATGGCGAGCCCGGAGGTGACGAGGATGATGGAGGCGGGCGCGGGGCGTCGGGCGAGCAGGTGCGGGAGGAAGGCGGTGATGGTGAGCAGCGGGGAGGTGTAGTTGGTGGTGATTTCGGAGGTGATCTTGGCCGAGAGTTCTGGGTACGAGGGGTGGGTGAAGTCGAGGGTGCGTTGGATGCCGGCGTTCAGGAGGAGGCTGTCTAGGGTGGGATAGGCTTTTGTGATTCTGGCAAAGGGAGGGGGGAGGGGGTTTAGTCTTGCTGAACTTGGAGGTGGGTGAGGGCGAGTAGTTGGGTTCTGGGAGGGACTCACTTTTCAGCCCAGGCTGGTAGAGCGTCCAGGTCTGTCACATCGAACTCCTCAGCCGCGCACTTTTCGGGCCCGTACTTTTGGACGAGGTCGTCGAGGCGCTCTCTGCGTCGTCCGACGGCGATGACGAAGATGCCATTCTCGATCAAGCGCTCTGCTAGGGCGCGACCTATGCCGGCAGTGGCCTTTAAGTTTGGCAGTCAGACTCTCATATGGTTCAATCAGTTTCGCTGATAAGTGCTCTGTGAGAGGACCTGGTTGTACTTACACCTGTGATGAGGACTGTCTTGTAGGGGAAGGGCATATTTGAGTTGTTGGGAGTAGAGGAGTTGTAGGAGCAATAGAAATGGGAACGAGTGAAGATATAAGGAACTAGGTAGTCCGGACTATGTGCCGTAGTTATCTGTTTGATGATCGATCTTTGATGGTAGGGATATAGTAGCGCCGTCAATGCTGCTCCTTGCCGTTGCATTGGAGTAATGGATGACATGCTTGGTTCTGGCATCATGTATACCACCACAGCAAGCGTTTTTCATTCTCAAGCCCTACGATGGCAATAGTACTCATTGCGCACAGCAGCATTACTTCGCACTCGAGCTTGGTCCGCGTTCCGCATCCAAGTATCGCCGTGTGATACACGTCTCCAGCTCGCAGCTGGGTCGTAGCTGGGTATATATGCCCATCTCCGCCGTCGCATCGCTTGGGCCCGCCTGTGATGGATGCCCTGACGGCATCGGGGTTGAGAAATTTCGTGACAAAGACGCCAAAGTCGTCGTTTGTATTGTACATACGCCATTGGAGACGCTCCTCGGCTGACAAGAACACGCGTGCAAACGCGTCTGCAGAATATGTAAGATTTGTGGCGCTGTGCAATCTCCCTTCAGGAGCTCTCACCCCCTGGCCGTGGAACCTACTCGTCGTCTTCTCTCGGGACACAATACTGTATGTGTCATGTCGAAGGCCGTTACTACCTTTGGGGCCTGTACGTACCTCTCTAAGAGTAGTAGGGGGCAATTGTGCATCGCATTCGCAGTAGAACCGATCCGCATATCACAGCCCAAGGCCGGATCAGGCCCGGAGGGAGGGGGTTGAGGTACTTATCAGGACGCAGGAAGGGAGCCCCCAAAAAGAGAAAAGGGAAAAAAAAAAAAAAATCCGACAGTGTGTTGTTTCCGGAAGGCTTCTGTGCACAGGCGTCAGGCGAGGGTATTATAATTACTGCAGAAGTTCATCAGAAGGGTCTGCAACCCTGGCCAAGTATTTAAATTTGGACAGCATACAGAGAGCTGTAGGAACAGCTGACCTCCCTGCTTTTCAGTCACAATGGAGCTCAGCTGTGCCACGAATTCGTTGGCTTTCAGCTTATGATATTCCTCTCCGAGAAAGGAATCCTTCGCTTATTATATACAGTGCAGTACTTATAACAGGCCAGATCGACCAACGTTGGTCAACCTGTCCCCGAATTGTATCCCTCTAGCAGTGTCCATATTCATCGCCACCGTACAGGTGCAACAGCTCAGCTCGTGCTGCATCTCTTGCTGCCACAAATACATCATCCGAGCATGGCCGACAACAAGGCGGCGCGCAGGGTCTGCGTAATAGGTGCCGGTATGCGTCAACCATCACTCTTCCAGCTCACTCAAGGCTGACAGGCAGGGGTTATCTACCCATCACAGGACTCGCTGGCCTCCTGACACTGAAAGAATGCCTCTCGGAAGGGTTCGAAGCGCACTGCTATGAGTCTCGCCCGGAAATCGGCGGCCAGTGGGCGCAGCAGCCAGACGTGACCCCCTCCGACCCGCCAGAGGCCGTCCAGTCGAGCATATACGATGGCGTGGTGCTCAACTCGTGCCGTGACACATCGGCCGTGTCGGACTTCCCCTTGGATCCAGCTAGATATTGTGACTATTTGAGCCACAGATTGCACCTGAGGTATCTGCGCGAATATGCCGAGCACTTTGGTCTCCTCAAGCACATCCAACTCAACACGAGGGTTGTGGCTTGCAAGCCGCAGGACGAGGGGGCTTCCTGGGCAGTCCAGATCCAAGGTCATGACCAGAACAAGGCCGAGGAAATCATCTACGATGCCGTCTTCGTCTGTGTGGGCCACCTGTCGAGCCCGTCCACCCCGCAATTCCGGGGCCGCGACAGCTATCAAGGGCAGTTTCTGCACAGCCATTTCTACCGCCGTCCAGGACCATTTGAGCGGAAAAGGGTCGCCATCATCGGCTTTGGAAGCTCGGCCGTCGACATTGCCTGCGAGCTGGCTGCGGGAGCTGACGAAGTGCATGTCATTAGCCGCCGTGGCGGCTGGGTGCTCCCTCGCTATGTGCTGGGAAAGCCAACCGAGGCCTGGGACAGTGAGTGGACGCTGTATTTTAACAAGGTGATTAGATGGCAGCATATGCGATCGGAACGGCTGACAGAGGAATTGTAGATCGCGCCACGCAGGTATGGCTTCCGGTCAGTGCAGCTCAGTGGCTCCAGACCAAGTTGTTGCAGATCGTCGAGGGCAAACCGCCCCGGGTGATGGTACCAAAGCACAAGTTGTTGGAGCAGAACCCGACCATCAGGGGCGACTTCATCGAAAAGGTCCGCACTGGAAAGATCATTATCCACCGAGCAAGTGTGGAAAGCTTCACACAGGACGGGCTCGTTCTCTCTGCCACAGACGTGGAGAACGATTCCACCACAAAAGAGGAGGAGCAGCTGAAGGCGGAAGTGGTCATCTCATGCACAGGCTACGACCAGTTTGATTACCCATTTCTTCCCGGCGATGTGATGCGCGGCCCGGATACGCCGGCCAACCGCGTGAATCTATACAAGCTGATGGTGCCCCCACGGTACCGCAACCTCTTCGTGATGGGCCACGCCGAGACGGTGGGGCCTGCGGCGCCCGTTTTCGACGCCCAGGCGCGCTGGGCATGCGCCGTGGTGACGGGCCGGGTGCAGCTGCCCTCGCCAGAGCAGATGCAGGCAGAGACGCGCGTGTTCCACGCGTGGCAAGAGAAGCACTTTCTGTCCTCGGAGCGCCACGCACTGGCGGCCTACGTGGTGCCGTATGTGGATGAGCTGCTGGAGCCACTGGGGGCGAACCCGAGCTTTGGGAGGTGTGTGGGGAGGATCTTTAGTAGCGGGCACCCGTGGAGGAGCTTGCAGGTGCTGAATGCAGTGTGGTTTGGAATACCCAGTGCGGCGCAGTGGCGGCTGTTTGGGTATGGGGCCAAGGAGAAGCTGGCAATAGAGACATTGCTGAGGATTGGGCAGGGTGGAGAGAGGTTGAGTGAAGGGGAGGTGCGGCTTCTGAGCGTAAAGTGATGAGAAGAGGACTGAGTTGGTGACGGTAAGGAGTTTGGATTTGGTATCTTCTGAGGCTGCTGTTGCACAATGCACTGGTGTCAACCCGCGAAAGCATTGGGATGAAAGCTGTAGGATGGAAGTGTGTAATCCGCATTTGATGGGACTTGGCCTTGAGTACGGTGGTCGACTTTGGGCATGCGACTTTAGGTGTTCGACTGAGGACTCGAAATACGTCCGGCTTCCAATCGTGGTCTTACTTCCTCGCAGCAGGAATACTATTGCCGAATTTATGATTTTGTATGCCTGACCATTAAAATCTGTATTCATTCCGGCCCTCTGTTCCGGCCCTGCTGATGACGGCAATGGAGTGAGGGCGTCTATACTGTACTGCAGCAGCAAGGTCCAACCAAGTACAGTATAGCAACGACGACGACGACGACGACGACGACGATAATGATGCTCACTGAAGAGCAGTCCGTTGGATATCGATCATGTCTGGGAGCTGCAGCAGGTGAGTTTATCAGAGTTGGATATTATTTCTCCAACAATGCTTTGGGAAGATGGCTGAGGATCGAAACTTGGGGACAGCCTCGCTGCCTTGTCCACACAAGGCTGAGCAGCCACGCATATCCCTGAACCTTGAAGACAGGGGTTATTTACAGGAGCAGGGATCTGCCCGCCTCGCGTCCGCTGTAGGCGTCGCGTCTTCTATAGTGCATTCTAATAAATCGACAAGCTGTGCCATTGCAATATCCACCACATTGCACCTTGCACCTTACGCCTTTGCCCATCATGTCGAGACGAGCGCCCCGAGGAGAGTATATCGAAACAGTACGCTACCAATGATCTCTCACAACACCTTCACTACCCGTTCCCTTCAGAAGCTGCAAGCAAGCAAGCAAGCCGCGACGCCAGCAACCTTCTCCTTTCCAATCCTACTGACATAGCCTACGATTCTTCAGGACACCGGCAACAAGGTCGCCCGCAAGGCCACGCTAGTCGGCACCCAGAACATCATGCTCGGAGGCAAAACAATCATCATGCAGGATGCCATGATCAGAGGCGACCTTGCCCGCACCGCCCCCTCCGCCTCCTCCTCCGGTCCCGCCACCAACACCGCGGTCTCCATCGGCCGCTACTGCTTCCTTAGCAAGGGCTGCTGTCTCCGCCCGCCCGGCCGCATGTACAAAGGGTGCGTGCCTTGATTACTTCTTTCCAAAACGTGCTTGTGGCGCCCGTGGTTTGCGCTCCCATGGTTCGCCCGAGCTAACACTCCCTCCTCAGCTCTTTCACCTACATGCCCCTCCGCCTCGGCGACCATGTATTTGTCGGGGAGGGTACCGTCGTCCAGGCTGCCACCGTTGGCTCCCACGTCTACATCGGAAGCAACGCTGTCGTCGACGAATTCGCCATCA
Organism: Ophiognomonia clavigignenti-juglandacearum; assembly: GCA_003671545.1. NCBI lineage: Eukaryota > Fungi > Ascomycota > Sordariomycetes > Diaporthales > Gnomoniaceae > Ophiognomonia > Ophiognomonia clavigignenti-juglandacearum. The sequence continues at coordinate 23,768 of PYFS01004989.1, read as the reverse complement.
TCAAAGACTATGTGCGCATCCTCGACGGCACCGTTGTTCCCCCCAACATGGTCATACCGAGCTTCTCCATTGTCGCCGGCCAGCCGGCTCGTGTTGTCGGCGAGATTCCCGAGGGAGATCTTGATCAGTTTGAGCTGCGGGATCTCTACAAGACTATTGGGAACAACCCTCAGCCCCCGCCTGTATGAGTGGGCGGCAGAAAACAAAAGAAAAGAAAAACAGAAAATCATATACCAGAAACACGCTGAGTGGGCGCACCAGATCCGCTATGCCGGGGCTGACACAAACTAGGAGGATGGCCATTCATGCTGCGATTCTGGGGGACGTTCTTGTGACACTACTGGACTCTTGTGGTCATGGTCAGAGTAAAACAAGCCTCGTCCATGCAATACCGCAAGAGTCCAGTTTCACAGTGCCTTCACTGCTGCTGCTGCTGCAGGCGTCAATTACCATCAATTTCTGGGATGCAGCAGCTGTGTGGAGGGAGCCATTCCCACGATCCCACGAGCAGGTAGTTGGTTGTTGTGGCCTGACCAAAGCTTGCTTTTCCTGTGGGAGGGAGGAAGTCGTTGCGGACACCCAGACCCCCTGACAGGTTCTGTTGTCACTCATGTGCCACTGTACCGGAACGCCGCAGCAACTCATGAGGTTAGTATGCCAAATGTCCCAGGCGTCCACTCGTCTGGGTTGGCCTTCGACACTTCACGTGTCCACTGTCCACGCTGCTGTGCGCTGTCAGGCAGTCTAGGTTGCTTCTCGCGGCTGCAAGACAAGCAGCTGTGTTGGTCAGAGGTTGTCCATATTTCTGGTCACGCGGGCGGGAATCTCATGCTTGAGCACCGTTGGCGAAGACTCTTGAGCAGCAACGCACAGCGGTCGTGTTGAAGCCAGGGTGAAGAATTCGATCGATACCTCGCGAGACTCTGTGAAAGCAATTGTACAGAGTCAATCGACGTTGCAATACAAAAAAGACTATGAATTCTAGGTTTCTTCACGGGCCTTCCTTGCAAATACACCCTTCCTCTCCACCTGCCAGTCCGGAAAGGTACCCACCATGTCCACGGCCAGCATCCAGCTCTCCTCGTCCGCCGCGTCCCCCGTCTCAAACACTTGCAAATGCTGCCAGTTGCCCGTCATCTCAAACAACTTGACAATCACAGACGCATAGGCGCTGTTCCGCTCTGCCCACAAATCATCCATGTCCAAGCCCTTCATCTCGCGCCTGTCCTTCAAGATGTCGTTGCGGGGCACAAGCTGCACAAAGAGCCGCTCAATCCGGGGCAGGAAGTTTACGAGCGTGCCCACGTGTTCGGCTAGGGAGAAGATGCCGACATAGCTGAACTCGCAGAGTGTGGCGGGCACGAGAGCTACATCGTTGGGGAAACCCCCAGCGCCGAGAAGAGCCCCGAGAATGGAGGGCGGGCGACGGTGGAAGTACTCGTACGTCTTGTACACTTGGGTCGAGGAGCCCTCGTTGAGGAGGAGCGAGGTCCAGGGCCGAATAGTGAAGAGGTCACAGGGGATGCGGGGGGGGAGGGGCGCGAGACGAAGGGAGGACGAAGAGTTCGAGGGGATTATGTCGGAAGGCGGGGGCGAGGAGTGCGCAGGGGAGTTCTCAGCTTCAGCTTGGGTACGTGTCGTTGGCAGGCAGGCTGTCTTGGTAGGCTCATGTCGGGACAGTGACAGGATATGGTGGGACTGGTTGAAGATCCACTCGTCGCCGAGGAAGAGCATGCGCGCCGTCAAGCTCGCCAGCACGCGCGGAGACGCTATGACGGTGAAGCGCAAGGGGTCGACGACGTGGAAGAGAAGCTGCCAGAGCCAGTTGCTGTCCTCATTGAAGACGATTTCTCTCTCACCAGCCCCTCCATGGCGACGGGGAGAGGTGGGCAAGGGGTCCGGGCTGTAGCCATAGTGGCCGCTGCCATCGCCTCGCCTGTAGAGGCCGACGTCCCCATTGTTCGTGGGTCGTGGGCTCTTGATAACTAACGTCAGGCTTTTGACGTACGATGCGAGGTTATGGCTCTGCAGAAAAGGCAGAAAGGGGATGGCGGAGGGCGAGGCGACCTGTTGCTCAGCTTGCATCAGGTCCAAGCGGTCCAAGTACCACACCACGTTGCGGAACAAAAGGGGCAGGACGGTGGCGCGCCATTGTCGGGTGACTAGCGACACCGTCTTGAGCGGCTGTAAATCTGGCTCTGGCACTCTGAGGATATCTGCATCAGGTTGATCATGGAGCCGAACATCTGAGGGCGCACTCTCATCGAGGATGCCGAAGACGTGAAGAAGGAGTTCGGTAGGTAGGCAGTCGACAGTCATGGGTGTGTGCTCCATTCTTCTGAAACCTTCGAGCGGATAAGAGGGGTTGATTTTGAAGGAGGCAATGAATGCGTATACAAAGTACTACCTACAGTGCCTACCGTAGGTGACATCGGCGTGGTCGGCGAGGACGGTTTGTCCGACGTCATGGGTTCACTGTGTCCAACTGGGTATTACAATATGCGGGCGACCCTTGTCAGGCCTCGGCATTTGCCAATTATAGCAACCTGGGTACGGAGTACTTACTACTAGTAGGTATAACTTTGGATACCAGAATGTGGGTATCCAGTTTGAGTACTCCGCACTATGTGCTATGGATATGCGATTTGGGTACTTGAATACTTGGTAAAATACTCGACTTTGGCCTCTGGGTTCAAGATATCCCGCGCGCATCCCTTCTCATGGCATATGGCACCGTTCCCGATGGCCAGGATGCGGTGCAGATTTATGTTCATGCAGCAACAAGGCGTGACACATCACAGACGGAGAACGGAATCCGGACTCCATATTCACAATAGACTTTCATACATGAATAAACTCAACTCATTGCGGCATGCGCATCAAACCTTGCCTTTTCCCCGCCTCTCAACAAGTACGGGTTGGGTCTGAACTGTGTAGTCAGCGGAATACTGCGTAGGTGGATGGTTAGTTGATCATATTATGGGCCACGTTACAAGCAAATCGCAACCCGCACTGCCTCTATTGAGGAGAGGGGCCAAACCAATGTAAGCGGGGTTACGGGGTCATAGCTGTATAAGTACTAGTAGCAAGCCTACCTCTCTTGCTGTCCAGTTGTGACGTCGTATGCATAGGCGGGGAGAGCTGCTCCAAGCAGATACCAAGAAGCTACGGTGACTGTACTGTATGCTATAAAGAGAGCCGGCTATGCCGCTCTCACTCATCCACGATTCTGGCCGTCACGAACGTCTTCCAGCCTCCATCAGCAAACTGTTCAGGCCCCATCCATCTCAACCTCCACACAAGCAGGATGGCCTCCAGCAAGACAAACCACCAACGCCCCCCCTTCCGGGCGGAACACCTTGGGTGAGTTCACCTACTACTAAACGATATGTTCAAGTGATCCACTCGCCAGCGAGCAACGCGACTCTTTGTCTTCAGTCTATACTGGGTCATGCCCAACTGACGAGCTTTTTCGGTAATTCAGTTCGCTCCTCCGCCCACAAAGCCTTGTTGACAAGCGGGTGGCTCTTGATGGCCAGAAGGCCCTCGTATGTAATCTCTTCATCTTTACACCCTGGGACCCAAGACAGAAGAGTGTCTGAGGGAAGGGGAACGATTGCAAGGAAACTCTCCGCCACTTGTCACTTTGCCGTGCGTCTAGCCACTGACGCCCAGGCGCACAGGTCATTGCCAATGACAAAGAACTGCATAGCCTCGAGGATCAAGCTATCAATGACATTGTCAAGGAGCAACTGGATCTCGGCTTTCATGCCGTCAACGATGGTGAGTATCGTCGGCACCAGTTCTGGGGCACCTTTTTCCCGGGCCTGGAGGGCATGGAGGAGATAGAGAACCCGCCATTGGAAATGTTCAGACTTTATGTGCCGGACCTGGCTGCTTTCAGTGAGTGACCATGGATCTTTCCCATGCGTGAAGAGTATAATGGGCTGACATAACATGATCTCCCAGCCGAGGCTGGCCATAAGCCCGGGGAGTCGATTGTGTGTGTGGGCAAAATCAAGCACGTCGGCAGCCAATACCTGACCGAGTGGAACTACCTGAAGAACCGCTTGCCGGCCGAGTATGTCAAAGGTAGGTCGCATGTCGACGCTAGGCCCACGTGCAGCCGGGCAGGGGCTAATAATCTGCCCTCGCTTTAGAAGCCAAGTTGACCCTTCCGGCGCCCGAGTGGTACCATCTCCGGTATCAGCCTGGCCATGCCTATCCCAAGGACGTCTATGCCAATGACGACGAGTATTTTGCCGATATAGCCAAGGCGTACCAGGCCGAGATCAGGATTCTGTATGAAGCAGGCTGCCGGAATGTCACCATCGACGACCCTAATCTCGCCTGCAAGTCCTCCCCATCTCAAGCATGGATCCTCGCCCGTGACTAACATCGTTTCCCCAGACTTTTGCTCCGAGAAGATGCTTCAAGGCTTTAAGGACGCCGGCGAGGACTCCGAGGCCTTGCTCGATAGCTATATCAAGCTGTACAATGACTGTCTGGAAGGACGACCGCACGACTTCCACGTGGGCCTGCATCTGTGTCGCGGCAACTTTGCCTACAGCCGCCACTTCTCCGAAGGCGGCTACGACCGCATTGCCAGCAAGCTCTTTAATGAGATCAACGTCGACACCTACTTTCTCGAGTACGACACGGAGCGCGCAGGTGGCTTTGAGCCCCTGAAAGAGCTCCCGCTGTACAAAAACGTCATCCTCGGCGTCATCACCAGCAAGTTCCCCGAGTTGGAGGACGTCGATAAGATGCGGGAGAGAGTCCTCCAAGCGGCGGACTTTGTGGCCAAGGGCGCGGGTCAGACCAGGGAGCAGGCGTTGAAGCGGATAGGAGTGAGTCCGCAGTGTGGGTTTGCGAGCCATCATTTGGGGAACAGCGTGACCAAGGCGGATATGGTGGCCAAGCTGAAGTTGGTGAGGACGCTGGCTGATTCGATCTGGCCCGGCGAGCCATGAGAATGGTTTGAAACAATATGTCTGGTGTGCTCCGGCTGTACCGGCAGAAGGCTCAAGGTGAAGTTAGTACCGCCTGGTCGTGTGTGCCCAGTCTTCGCGACTGTCCATCAGTATGTTTTCTCCGCCCAAACCAACGAAAAGTGTGAAATGTGCATATTACTTTGGATGATCGTTGGAGGTATCTGTCCTCTCCTGTGTAACTGGATCTCGTCCCGAAAAGAGAGCCTGTGCGTATAGGCAGGCTGTCGGCGCACCTTGTATACTCTGTAGACGGGCATTCGCTTGTCAACGTGACGCTCTAATATGCATTTATTGGTCTTCCCAATAAGCAGCACCCAAACTCCATGACAGGGCAACCAAATATGCCAAAGAGTATCGCCCATAATGCGGTCGGTCCGTGTCCAATGACGTTCTATACCTCAAATCATGCCCGAAGCAAATAAAATCGTATGCAGATGTCGCTCACATCACCTGTTCGCGCCGAAGCCCCGGCTAGAGGCCATGATGGTATAGACCCAACCCAGCAGCTCATGCAAGAATCATTGTACCCCGTCTTAAACGCCTCATATTGCCCATTTGCTTCTCGTGACAACAATCATCTGCAGCCAGTCGATCAGGCTCTACCTGTCGCCATGGCTGCTCGCCTTGTCGCTTTCATTACCATCGTCAGTAGTGTCGCCATCCACATCCACATCCCTTTCGTCGATATCAAGCTCCCTCTTGCGTTCTTCTTCCGTCATCTCGCGCCAGGTGCTCACAGAGAGCATGACAAAGGCGATGATGATCAGGATGCCACCGGCCATGGCAGCGAAACTGGGGGGCTGGCCAGTGAGGACCCAGTCGCTTAGGGCAACGATGAAGATAGTCAACAGCGAGGCGACCGAGCTTAGAACGGGCGAGGTCAAGCTGATGAGGACGAGGAAGGATCCGGCAAACGTGGCGTTCATGACGACGGACAGGAAGAGCCACCAGGCGGTGGCACCAGTGGGGAGAGCAAACTTCTCGAGGCCCGAGAGTTGCAAGAGGGGCAAAGGGAACCAGAGAACGAAGAGAGTAAAGCAGCCGATGCAGCTGCCGACGGTATTGGCAAAGATCATGCCCCGGCCCGGGCTGCAGCCCTCGGGTGGACATGCGTAACGCTTGTAGAGAACCTCGTATAGGCCGTAGAGCACGGAGCCGACCCCGATGATGATGTTTCCCAGAAAGCGATTGCCATCCTCCCCCGCTTGGGCGGCGTCAGGAGACGAGTCGGCGGAATTTGGCTTGGTGTCCCCGTAGGCAACGATGAGCACACCGATGATTGCGATAATGACGGCAAAGGCCTTGTCGAGACGGAAGCGCTCTTTGAGGAGAGGCACGGAGAAGGCGTAGGCAAAGAAGGCGGAGCAGTTGTAGATGGCGGTCAAATCGGAGGGGGTGGTCATATCAACAGCTATGTACCAGGTCAGGCCGGCGACGGTGAGGGCGCTCGTGATGAAGGCGGTGCAGTAGAGCATGTAGCGGACAGGGCTGCGAGCTTGGTGGTAATGCGGGACCTCGAGGGTACGGCCCTGGACCATCTGGGCGGTGGTGCGGACGAGCCAGACATGCTTCTTCCAGAAGATGGGCCATGGCATGTCGCGCTTTTGCAGGCGCAGGATGAGGAGTTGGGCGGGCCACAGCATGGACCAGCTGCCGTGGGTCAAATACAGCATGCAGTATGCCTTGTTCCAGCCCAGCTCATGTTGCACGTAGGCAGCCAGCTCTGTCTGGACGCAGAAGGAGACGAGGGAGATGATCAGGAAGACGGCAGCATATGTGTATTTCTTACGGGCGGCCAGGCGGGCATTGGTCGCGGGCGAACGACTGCGAAGGGTGGTGCGCCGGGAGGAGAAGGCGGCGTTGGCGTGGGCGTGGGATCCATGACCGTGACGAGGGGTGCCGCCAGCGCTGAGCGAGGCATCTGAGTGCGTCGAGACATGGCGTGAGGAAGGGGAGCGGTGGTTGGCGGTGGCAGAAATGCCCGAGTAGTACGAGTTCTGGAAGGAGCGGCCACGCTCGACATGGGCGCCGCTGTGGTCTTGCTCGAGGTCGCGGTCGCGGTCGAGGTCGCGGTCGAGGTCGAAGTCGTCGGGCGAGCGCACATTATTAGAGTCGCGCTGCTTGTGTTTGGACAGGAGTGGTTTCCCAGACGGGGTAGCGTCTCGGAAGGAGGACTTGTGGTCAGACATGGTAGACGCTGCTGTTGGCTTAGGTACAGCGTTGGTTATAGGTTGTAGGAGTGGTTCAAGGTATATCGCCGTTGTCTACCGAAGCGATGAAGCAGCAGATGCGGATAGGGAGACAAGGAATCGAGGCTGGACTGATGGTCGGAGGGTGAATTGCGCCATGTGTGGTCTGTTGGAGGAGCAATGTGAGGAATGCTATCGATTAGGATAGGATAGGACAGGACAGATTATAGGTGGAAGTATAGGATTCCTTAGGAAGTGTGGATGGATGGATAGTAAAGTTGATGTACGATAGAGTGCAGGAAGATAAGGTTGAACAATCACATGCGCACGGCATTTGACAGAGACGGTGTTCCGTTTCAGCCGCCGTAGGTACTTTCCAGGTCGGTATGCGAGAGCCCCACACCTGTTAAAGTGCTGAGGGTCCTGATCGACCAGGGACATAGGTAAGAGTGGAGGGGGGGTGGACCCTGCTGAACAGGGGTCCAGGAGAGGCACTGAGATGATCACTAGCGACACCACACGCACGCCTGAAAAAGTCACGATGGTCAACTTTATACAACTTTCTACATACACCTGTGACACCTATGAACGACCGACCATTGCCCGTCGCCACCACCTAGGTGTCCATCCCACCCTCTCAAGCATTACTAGCACACGTCCACGGCGTTGACGAGCTGCTCCCATCCAGACTATCTACTGTGCTCCACAGCCCCAGCACGCAGAACAGCAGCCCGACAATAAACAGGCCAACATTGGTCACCAGGCCCACCATCATCCTCCAGTTCTTGGTGTACTGGCCGCGGTACAGAAACAGCCACATGAGCCCCGGAATGCCGTACGAAAACCACGACACAAACAGCGCCGCCACCAGGCTCAGCAGGCTGTTGAAGACGGGAATCGACTCGGCAATCACAAACGCCACCGCCCACAGCAGCAGCAGCAGCACCAGCCAGCTCACCGTCCCCAGCACCGTCCGCCGCGCCACGTGCTTCGTCTTGCCAAACATCTTGAAAAACACAAACTTGCCGGCCACGTGCGCGTAGATGACGCCCGCAATCACAATCGTCGGCAGCGCCACGCCCCAGATGATCTTGCGCATCACCACGCTCCCCGCCGCAGACAGCGCCGGCGACGGCACATCGGGCCCGACAAACACATAGATGACCACTGCTGCCACGAGGTACAGCGTTGTGTCTAGAATCTGAAGTGCTGCCAGCGCCTTGGGCCAGTCCGACTTGTTCTTCAGCTCCGACATGACCGTGAAGAAGCACGAGTGCGCACAGAACGCGATCGCAATGTTGGTCACCGACAGGAACGCTGACGTGAACCCCAGCTGCACCGAAATGTCAATCGACGTGCTGCCAATCGGCTTCTCCACCGCCACGTCCACCACCGTGATGATGATGGCCGTGATGATGGACAGCGTCGACGCCATGCTCATGTACGACGTGTACTGCAGCGTCCGCGGCGTGTTGAGCATGAAAAACACCACCAGGCCCACCCCGGCCCACATGATGCTGCACTGCGAGCTGTCCGTCAGATTGTTGAGTGCGATCGTCCATGTCAGCAGATGGCTGCCCATCACAAACACCATGAAGACCGTCTGGCCCCACCCCAGAATCTCGTGGCAGATGAATCCCCATCGCGGTCCCCACAGCGTCCTGGCCATGACCTCGCCCGCGTCCCCAAACGACTCCAGGTCCGGATATTGCTGGCAGAACTCGCCAAACACGAGGCCAGAGTAGCCCGACATGGCCGCGATCACAACGATCACCACCACGCCTGGTACCAAGCCCAGCGTCGCCAGAACGCTCGGTAGCGACAGCACTCCTAGGGATACCGTCTCTGCCACGAGCACAATGGCTGCCTTCCTGTTGTAGCTTATTAGAATCAAGTTCGAATCTGCAATGGCGATGGATGGTGGTTGCTAACGTACCACCAAGACAGCGTGTGGTAGTTGATTTCCTCGCCTTCGTCCCGTGCGATGCTTGACGTGGTCTTGTCGTCGCCATGGCCTTCCGTTCCGTCCGACTTATTCTTATTGGAGATGCCGGACGAGTGGGAACCAACTTCGACGTCGTCCATTCTCGCTGGCTTCTCTCTCGTGGGCGTGTCCTCCATCTTGTCCTCGGCTGCCCGCTCCGGTTTTGGCAAGCGGGGCTCGAATCTGTCAATCTGTTTTGCCGGGCAGGTATTGGTGTGTGTATCGATCTGTGAATCGGCGCGCAAGTCGGTTTGCAAGTGACTCTCGTGAAGTTAGGTTGTGGCGAGGGTCGAGAGACAGTGAGCCTGAGAGGTCTAGTTGGTGTCGATAGCACTTCGTCGCGGGGCTGTTGTACGTGATGTAGGTGTGGAGAGTTGGGAGAGTACCACGCAGCAGAGTTCTTTCTACAACAGTATTGTCTCAACTGGCTCTATCGATATATAAAGCACCGAAGCCGGGAGGTTGCGGTCATGCTGATGAATAATTGGTCTGGCCGCCGCGACCGGATGAGTGCAACAGCAGGTAGGTGGCTACTGTGTACTGTATACAGTACGTGGGAGCTGGAAGGCGAGAAGAATCAGGTGACTGCTTTTCTCTCCTTTCTCACCTCGCCCCCGCCGGCACTGACTTGCCTCGCAGTCGTGGCCAGCTCGTTCGAATTTTTTTCTACCCACAAAATATCTGGGTCCTGGGGGTGGTCCTAGGGGCATGCCGACCCTGCTCCGCCTAGCCTGTTCTGTAGCTAGGTACCCCGGGGCCCCGAAGGCCGGAAAGCGACTCTAGTTGTGAAGCTATTCATGGCTCCTCTGCATGCCTATTTAGGCAATGTGCTCAAGTTTCGGTCGACGGCGGGTAGGCGAGCATCTTATACCCCGTCTTTGTCGGTATCGACATTGGCCTTCCTCCTTGAGCCGCTGCTTTCCTTTCCCTTGAGGGCCTCGAGGTCTTGCGGATCACGGTCAAGGGCGACACATATCCTAGACACAGGTGGAATAGTCTGGCAGGATTTCGTAAGTTTTACGTGACAGGTCTCGTTTTAGTGGGTCCCACTCCACGGGGCCCACTCAATTGGAATCCGGGATGACATAGGCTGGCAGGCAAGCAGGTTGGTAATTCAGACTCGAACGAGTGGCGAGCCTCGCGAACTTGGCGAAAAATCATCAGCCTCGCATTGCCTTGTCGACCGGCGAGTCGGGCAATTCGGGTTGGCTGTCACTACAAGCAACATGCCAAAGGTCCGTTGTCGGCTTCGGATGGAAGACTGAGGCTGTCGCCTTGAACGGTGGGCGACAACTGCAGAATATACACATCCTACGCTGCGCCTAGGGTTTTTTTTTTTTTTTTTTTTTTTTTTTTTCCAATCTCGCAGACCCTCAGCCTCTTTTAGGGCCGGGGCCAGTCTTTCATCTTGGCCGAGCGAGTTGTTCGCAGATGGGATTCCATACTGCAAGTACGTAACTGCGGTATCGTCAACCGTGCACGTGCGTGTTCAAGGGCTCCACTGGCGACCCCGTGGGGTTTGCGGTGTGTGGTGTCTCGATGGACGGGCTGTGCAAAGTACATGGTAGGTACTTAACACTACATACATCTCTCCCGTACTCAGTGCTAATGAGCCATATGTATGGCGTGTACCGTCGCAGTGATGATCGACCTAGCTTTTGTCGATGCTTCTTCATATACTCAGATAGACTTCCGCACTGTCTCTCGAGGTCGCTACCTGGATTACGAGCCGCTAGGTTTTCCTCTGCCGCGTCTTCGTGGCCTCTTCGTCGGCATCGTCTCCCTTCTTGGCGCTTGTCCTCTTCCTCGCCGGCATTCACTTTCTCGGCACCAGTGTGTCACTTTTGGACAATCAGGGGACAAGATCGCCCCGCCTTTGCAAAGCTTCCTCAGCGGATAGTTCTTCGTGGTATTCAGGTGCCATACGCGGACACTGGTACCCTTACTCATACGATGCTTGCTCAGTGACAATAGGATAACAAAACTAAGCACATGTACTGTAATGTGTTGAACTACTCGAGGGCACAGCTACCGCAGCATCTGGGTAAAATGATTGTTGAGTACCTAGGTAGTATGAGTGCAATAGCGTGGCAAGTATTCACTACCCAGTCTGAGCGGCAGTCTTTCCTTCCACTAAATCTCTCCCACCCCTTGGACTCCTACTCCTCTTCGGAATCTGTCTACTCGCCCTTGACGCGGGTCTCTGCCTCCTTCTGCTCTAAAGCGCCTGGCTCCGTCGGATCGATGCCCAGCTGCATGGCCTCAACGGCCTCGCCTGCTGGCCCCTTGAACCAGCGATGGGCCCACACAACCCACGAGCCCAGAGCACCTATCCCTATGATGCCAACCGCGACAACGGTGTAATTCAGAGTCTGCGATGTGACCGGGTTGGAGGTCGGCAGACAGAAAACAACCGTGATGAACCCAATCCACGCGCACGCCACGGCCGCCACCACACGAGACATAGCCCCCAGGTTGAAGGGGCCCCTCATTGCCACAAAGCTCCGGTGCCAGATCAGCCCAATGAGGATAGGAAGACCATACGAGATGTACAGTCCTATGGTAGCGATGGATGTCGCCGCCGAAAAGGCAACCGTCGAACCGAGTGAAGGAAGGGCCAAGATAAAGGATAGAGTCGCCGCGAGCCAGATGGTCCGAAGGGGCGAACGAAATCGTTTGTCGACCTTGTGGAAGAAGGACGGAATGCCGCCATCTCTAGCGAAGGCAAACATCATGCGGCTATTGCTCGTCATGGAGAACAAGCCACAATGCCAGACACAGACTGCCACACAGTCAGCAGCCAGCCCTCCCAGAAGGGGTGAACAGAGGGCAAGGTTGCCTCGGGAGAAACACCTACTCATAATGATGGAGAAAACCGCCAGCGCACCATCAACGCCGAATACGTCCACCAGGATCTTGAGGACCGGCTGAGAATACTCGTTGTCTAGTGTGTCGGCAAAGTTCTGGATGGAGAACAGGAAAGCTATAGCACAACGGCGAATAGTCAGTCGTCGTGCCTCAAATCAACTAAGCCATGGCGAGGCGAAGTCGTCTCCGGGTACGTACCCATCAGTACAAAGAGGCCAAATAGAGCACTAAAGCCAACGCTCGAGATGACTCCGATAGGGGCGCTCCAGTCGGCATTGCGCGTCTCCTCAGACAGATGAGCCGACGCGTCGAATCCAGTCAAGGTATATTGGCTCATGAGCGAACCACAGACAGCGATATAAGCAGGACTTGCGCGAATGCTCCAGCCTATGCCCTCCAGCCCCGTTCCGTCGTAGAACGTACCAAACACAAATTTTCCGGACTGGAGCGTGGGCGCTTTGGCGAGCACCGCGATGGCAATAGCCGTGACACCAGCGCTGTGCAGCACAATGGAGATGTTGTTGAGGTGTTTGAGAATGCGCACACCAAAGGTGTTCACTAGGGCATGGGAGACAAGCACTGCGGCGTAGACACCTATGGTCTGCGCAGCAGTTCCTTCAAGGCTGGGGTTTTTGACCTTGGCTGCCACGACAATCAACCCGGCCAGGCCAAAGCTGATGCCTGTAGTCACAGCGACTTGTCCCAGCAAGTTGAACCAGCCTGTCAGCCATGCGGCCAAGGGACTCCAGCGTGGCGGCCTGGGGGGGGGGGGGTTCACATCAGCAGCGTGTTCCTGATGGCGATGGGGCAGACACGGCAGACTAGAGCTCACTTACGCGAGAAGGGCTGCCCAGTAGTACGGCCCACCAGCTGTGGGAATGGCACTCACGACCTCGGCCATGGCGGTCGCCACGAGCAGGGTAAAGAAGGAGACAAGAATCCAGCCAATGCTCATGACCGCTGGGCCTCCCGTGTTGAGACCATAGCTGAACAGGGTTGTGATTCCGGTGATGACGGAGATGATGCTAAAGGAAACTCCAAAGTTGTGAGCCAGTCCCCAGTCTCTTCGCAGCTCCTGCTTATAGCCGAACTGGGCGAGGCGATCCTCGTCGTGGCCCGGTGCAGCCGTGTGGGTGTTGGCGAGAGGCCGGTCTTCTAACGTGGCGGCATCCATGCTGTCCTGTCCGAGGCTTTGGTAATTATATAGCTAGAGGCTGGCTATATGCGATGCAAAGGTGCCTACCGGAGTGACCATTTCCACGCCAGTATTGTACTGAAGTGGAGCCGTAGCATGCCGTATGGTGTCGTCCCGTATGACTTTGGGGAATAGAGAGGTCAGCTTTGGGATACAGGTAACCACTCGAGCAGACCCGAGATCATGCTGACGGTACGGTACACTAACCAAGACTGTGCATCACTATTCCGCCCCCATTCGAAGGAGGTTATCGCGGCCCTGTAAGCCAATCAGAGCTGGAAGCAGGAAGGGGCTGTTGCAAGGACCTTATCTACAGTGTTGGTCTTACTGGCGCGCTATCTTGTTAATGTCCCGTCTTACAGGCACTCTGCCTATTCCAGAGTTTGCGGACGCGCGATAGCGGCTACTGTCAAAGCAGTTGGCATGAAAATACTCGACAGGTCATTCTGCAGTACGACCCGAAGTATTAGAATAATACTGGAGTATTTTGCAGGCCACCGGACATGTTGTAGTCGATATCCACTCGTTCCTTCAGGGGATGATGACCAGATCTCAACATAGAGCGCAGCACGTGGAGATTCGTACTCTGTATGTACTTGAGACTATGCTTCGAACTGATCTAGGTATGCTAGGTATCTGTTCGAGATTCCTGGAGTCTTTGACGATACATACCATGGGTATACAGCACTATACGTACAGAGTAGCCGACCCACCCCAGTTCTCACCCACAGCCCAACTTGATTGAGTTTTTTTGCTGCGGTCAAGGGTACAGAAGACCAGTCCCGATCTAACATCTTGCTCGTGCCTGTTCCTCTCACCGGACCCCGAAGTTGAAAACCAGACGTGTCGCACACCTAAAGTCGAGTAATCGTCTGCTTCTTCACAGTGAGGAATGTTAGCGCCGAGCTGTCGTAGAACAACACATATGCGGCGCTCATCCAGGCTCCTACAGCATACTCGAGTGGTTTCTAGTAGCTCTATGAGCTAGCTGTTGTATTCTCATCGCAATATACCGCCAAATCTCCTAGCACACATGCATGCTCTCGCCGCGCAAGCAATGTTTCAAGCTCTGTCTGTTGAGTGGATCCCACACTGCTTACCCGATGATCCTATCCTCTCTTGACATTCACCTGTCCAACGTCCAGGGCTGTGATTCTCCTCATCTCTTTATTTGAAGCCAACTGCAGGTGATACGGAGTAGACAGGGGAACTTTCAGATAGATCCACTCCCAGGGTGTCAGATGTGGTAACCACTGCTCAGCTCTGCTCAAAGTTGGTGGAATCCCTCTTCTCTGACTTCAGGAGAGCTTCTGCGTCCATCTCTCACTCCGCTCTGGGCAACAGAGTACGTGTGACACGAGACGGAGATGGCTCCTTCAAAACCTCTGCTAGCTTTTATCCTGCTGTCACTTGCAGTACATCTTCAGGTTCATGGTCAAGTCGACGACCCTTCTGCCGCGGATTATAAGCGCCGAGCATTTCATAGCGGTTAGTACAAACGTGAGACCTGAAGGAGGTGCATACACTGGTGCATATCTTCTATCACATATGCTGACATGAAGAAATAACAATCATTAGCCGAAGTCTTGGGTGACTATCTCTACATTGACGGTGGTAAAGTCTCCCAGGTGGCCAGCGGTGATGCCTCGCTCGCCGTCAACACCACACTCTCGCTCTCGCTCACCACATCATGGAACAACGACACAGTCACTTTCCAATCCATCGACAAGGCGTCAGCCGGGGCTCCAGATCTTGGCATGCCCGTTCTCTGGAAGGACGAGGCCGCTGGTGTGCTTTATACTTGGGCGGGCGCGGCCATCACATCTACCAAGTCCGAGGATGTGATCAATTTGTGGAAATTGACACCAGACGGCAACGGTGGAGGAACTGTACGTACTTTTTCATGCTCCAAATCTCCTGCTGCTGTGGCTTGGAAAGATGGCTTGATAGACATGTCAAGGTATATCTTCGGGAAGACCGCGGCTGGACATGTGGAATATCTCTCTCCTTCCAGTAATCACAAGACGTTTGACCCAGCTCCTAATACCGAAAAGTGGTCCACACAAGCGACATCCAACTCGGACTCGATCGTACGCACAGCTTCAGGCACAGGCGTAGCCTGCAATGGCATGGGATACTACCTCGGGGGCTACGGTACCTCCGCCACTGACGCCGCTGCCTTCAGCAGCCCCACCGACCAGCTCTTTGTACCGACCTGGCTTCATTACAACATGACCTCGCAGTCCTGGCTGAACGACTCCTCCTCGCTACCCTCGGACCTCTTCCCCTCCAAGACCTACCGCTCCGGTGTTGGGCTGTGCTTGCCCTCGTATGGAAAGAGCGGCCTCCTTCTACTCCTAGGTGGCTCGTCCATGGGAGACAACGGCTCGCTGTTCAGCTTCTCGAACCTGACCTTCTACGACATCGACGGGGACAAGTGGTTCGGGCAGCAAGTGCCTCTGGACCAAGGCGAGTCCGTTCCACCAACGAGAGAGCTGTCGTGTGCGGTGGCCGTCGCGGGGCCGAATGGCACATACGATATGTAGGTGTGCTCTTGCCCCATTCTCCCACTTAGTATGGCCGCCAGGTGGACAAGCAACTGATACTCCAGGGAAAACAGCTTCATGCATGGTGGAAATTCAGGCAGCAGTCCCGTCGCTGGTGTCGGCGACACGTGGGTTCTCACACTGCCGGCCTTCCGCTGGATCCAAGCGCCCTTGACAAGCGCTCTGAGACGGGTGCACACGTGCTCGCTGGTAGGCAAGAGTCAAATGGTCGTGGTCGGCGGCGCTGGCGCCACGGATGATGTGCTTTGGAGCTCGGTCGATCCGCTGAAGCAGGGACTGGGCATTATTGACCTACCCAGTCTCTCGTGGAGCGATGCCTTTGACGCGGATGCGCCGGACTACACGCCTCCCCAGGCGGTGGCAGATGTCTACAGCAATGGGTAAGTTCGAACGCTGTTTAGAGTCAGCCTTCTGCCGAGAAAATGTCCGCTAATTAGAGGGTTTCAGTGGTCAAAACCTGGTGAACTGGGGAAGTGACGAGATCGAGACCATTTTCATGAGTGCTGCTTCGACAGATTCCGCTGCAAGCAGCGCAAGCACAGACTCGTCCACGACGGCAACGAGCACGTCAGACAGCACGTCGGAGAGCACGCCAGACTCCACGTCGACCACTCCAGTAGGAGCCGTCGCTGGCGGGGCCATTGGCGGAGTCGTCGTGCTCGCCGTGGCCGGGGCGCTGACCTTTTTCTGCTTGAGAAAGAGACGGCGCAACGCACAACTGGCTAATGACCATCGACGCACCGCGATTGAGCAAAAGCCTACCGGACAGATGCAAGGAGTCGGCTCGCAGAACGGTCCAGAATTGAATAGCAGCTATCACGAAGTGGCCGGGGACTGGTCACCTTCTGAACTATCAGCTGGACGGGAACTGTCCACTGGAGTAGACTCAAAGGCCATGGTCATGAGACAACCGGACGGACAAGTACATGAGATGCTATAAACAGAATAGGTTGACACCTCCCCTGGATATTTCGCCCAATTGCCAACGTTCGGAAGCCATATGGTCATAGTCACCTGCAGGTCGAATTAGGACAAGTCCTTTGACCGAAGGCTACATATGTATAAGTTTTATGAGAGCCGCCGCGTTGATTGTGCTCCAAATTTATTGACTACCTAGGTATATAGGCCCATTTTACCTGCGTCGCTCGCTTCCATCTTGCAGGAGTAAGTCTTGGAGCTTTGTTTCAGTTTAAGCAAATTACCCAACAACCTGTGAGGCTGTGCTATTTGAACCAGCCCTGGAGTCCTTCGATGCGCATCTGCTAAGTCGCTGAGTCGTAGGCGAGGCGTTGGTGGGGCCCACAAGAAATAACAAGGACGAAAATAGGCAAGCATACAATGACAGGTGACATGTCTATTCTCGCAAATCGATCGGACGTGCTTTATTCGCTAATCGGTCCAGTCCTTCGTCCAAGTCTCAATGTCAAAGGTCATATATGTTCGACGAGCCAAGGCTCCCGAAGTCACGTAGCGCGGACTCGGTACGGAGTACAGAGTATTGAGATCAAGACAAGATGTCGAGGTCCTGACTCGAGGCTCTGCGAGCTGCTAGGTATTACAATTATGATTCTCATTCGTCGACAGGTTCAATCGGTTGGAAATAGCCGAGACTCACACATCTTGCTCGCAGCAAACAGTGTTGAGGCATGCGTTGCCGTGTCCGCGGGCAAGCTTCCAAAGGTGGTCCGGAATGATTATTCCTTTTCGAGATTTGTTTTTCCATCTTGCATCGGGAGGCGTCTGCGAGCACTACAGATAGAGATTATATCGGCCTTGTAATAGCGTGGAGGAACTGTCTTTCTGGCAGTGATGCTCGGCAAAGTACTGTAATTCTACCGACGTGATCCGCTTTCGCCACGACGAGAAGTTCAAAAATAGCACTGACCTGCAGAACGGGCCACGCGCTGATATAGAATCCGCTACTCTTAAATCCCCCGAGTGTTGTTTCTATATTCGGCGTTTGTTTCATTGCATCAAGAGAAACGCCAACGCTATCTTCCACCGAGCGACCGAGATATGTTTCTATAAACAACATCCGAATGCCTTCAGATAGACAGACTAGTGCGCTTCTGAATCAACAGTTAGGACCATAGTGTCGATCCGTCGTCCTCGATGATATTATATATGTAGCATCATGAACTGAGCATCACAAATTACGTTGCCCTCCGTCTTTACCTTATCCGGCTTCATTTTCTTTTATGATTTCTTCATTTCCTTCTTCTTTCCTTCTTCCTTTCCTCCCTCATGTCTTTTCCGGTCACTCACTCTCGTTGATCAAAGATGAAGTTCATCATCCCACATTCTTTACCGCTCAGCTTCGGCTTATTTCTCTTCGCAGCGGCTGCCCATCCAGGACAGCCTCACTATGACGCTGCCCACAACCTCAGACGAGACACTTCATCGAGCTTTTCAAATGGCACTTCAACACGGAGTGCCATACCTTCGTCTGGCGGCCATTCTCTTCCGCCGATAACAGTGCTTCCTTCAACTATTCCCACATCTGTTGCCACCTCTTTGGCCCCGCCGACAACAGTGCTTCCTTCAAGTATTCCTACTTCTATCGTCACCTCTTCTGCCCCGCCGACAACAGACCCAGCAACCATCACTAGCGCTCCAGTCTCGTCAACAGCGACCTCGAGCGCACCGCCAGCAACGACAACAGTCAGCGACGGCGACACGATCGTCGTGGCCGCGGGCGTGGTGGTGGTAGGGGGTCCCGGAGGCGGCTTCTTCAGCATCGCCGGTTCGGCAGCGGCGCCGGTGGCTGTTGCGGCCGGCGCGTCCGTCACAGCCAGCCCGTCTTCGGATGGTGATAATCCGGACAGCCCGGACCAGCAGACGACCGAGCCTCCGACGAGTTCCGAGCCGCCCACGAGCACGGAGGCGTCCACGAGCACGGAGGCGTCCACGAGCTCGGCGCCCACCGGGACGCCAACGCCCTGCCTGATCTTCACCAAGAAAGGAGCCACCAGCCAGGAGAACACTGACTTCATTGCCCTCCTCGACAAAGAACTCGGGACGGGTAACTACGGAGCGACGACAGACTCGGTGGTGGTGTTCGCGAGGGCCAATATCACGCAGGCGCAGAATGACATCCTCTCCCAGGATCCATTGGTATGCTGATTCTCCCCTTGACACTGACTTGCTGGTAAAACTTGATCTTTGGCTTACAATCGATGCAGGTTGGTGCCATAGAGCCCATCGTCGTGTATGAGGACACGGTTGGCGCAAGTGAACCTGTACCGGAAAGCAAACGCGACGAAGGCGTCCATGAGAAATGGTGGATGGAGTCTCTTGACAGGCTCGGAAGAATCCGCAAGCGGGCGGTGGTGAAGCAGGACAAGGCCCCAACCGAGCTCGTCATGTTCTCGCAGCCTCCGCTGGTGGACCTCAACGTGCTGAAGAGTTACACCTACGACGAATCAGCCGGTGTGGATGTCACGGTTTATGTCTTGGACACGGGCTACTACACCAAAAATAGCGTGAGTAGCATCTTTTTTGGTATTCCGCACCCCGGTACTGGAGGTAACAGTAGAGCGTGCTTTTTTATCTTTTTCTTTTTTACTTACGATCTGCGACATACAGGAGTATACCGGAATGGCGGTAAAACCGCGCTGGCTCTTCGGAGGCTCCCAGGCAGAAAAGTCGGAGCAAAAGGATCTGGACGATGACGGTGGTCACGGAAGCTGTGTTGCATCCAAGGTCAACGGACCCAAGTACGGAGTGGCCAAAAAAGTCAACCTTGTCATTGTGAAGACCTCGACCAGCACAGACTCAACACTCGACGGTCTAAACAAGATCTTGGAAGACGTAAGGGAAAAGAAGCTGCAAGGCAAAGCCGTCGTCAACTTTTCACGCTCTCGTACGTGCTCCCACTCCCAATATTATTCATCGCTTTCCATACATACTTGTTCCTACCTAGGTAGGCATATAACACCCGCTAACCAAATGGATAGTTGATAAGCCGGCAGAGTTCACGGGAGACATGCAAAAGTACTACATCAACGAGATGATCAGGGAGGACGTTGTCTTCATCACAGCATCTGGGAACGATGTCCGGGACGAAGTTATGGTATGTGGTGTGCCTTTCTGCTCTCTGGTCCTAATTCCACAACACAAACTCACGCAATATATCTGCAGAACGGGACAGTGCCTGCTGCCGACATTGATTCCTGGCCACCGCTGATGGCTTCCGAGGGAGTCCCCGTCATCAACGTCGGCGCCGTCGACAACACGGGCAAAAATGCCACCTTCTCCCAGGGTGGACCGTATGTTCATGTTATGGCACCGGGAGTAGACGTTAACTGTGCTGCCAACTCGTACTTCTTCCAGACCCAGCAGCAGGATGGCACATCTTTTGGTAAGTGGCTAGTCGATATCGGGTACCACATCAGAATAACCATGGCCATGACAAGTGCTAACATCTAGATGCAAAAAGCCGCACCAGCCGTCGCCGGCCTCGCAGCCTACCTGCTTGCCCTGGGGGAATTCCCCGAGCTATACCAGACCGGAAAGGTGGCAGAGAACATGAAAAAGCTCCTCATGGACATGGCCTATCAACGATCTCCTGACGGCGGTCAGGTTGTGTTCAACGGCCAGGGGGCCGTATGCTCCCGCCCCGGCAGCGCAAAGTTCAGACGTCAAGACCTGAGCGGCGAGGCCTGCTCCGCCGTCTCCTCCACGACGACCCTGGCACCAACCTCGACGTCGGCCCCAGAGCCGCCAGCGACAACTTCCGACGTTCCTACACCCGCCGAGACGACTGCACCTGCAGCGCCGCCGACTCTGTACTCTCTGAACGAGGAGATCCCCCAGGGCACGTCGGCGTGCTTTCCCGCGGCTGAGTTCGCCATCACGCGGGGAACGACATACGGCTTCTCTTTCGACGTTGCCGACAACTTGCTGGTCAGCATCCAGACCGGGTCGGACGAGGGATACCACCAATCGATGGGGTCGTGGACCGGTACCTTCTACGCCGAGTCGGCTTCGACGCTTAGCATCTGCGGAGACGCTACATCTTCTGGGACCGGAGCCTTGCCCCTCGCCTTCACCATCACCGAGGAGCCATCAGAAGCTGCCGCGGCACCGGCCGGCACCGAAGTCCTCAAGCTATCCGACCAGGTCCTGGGCAAGGGCACGTCGTGCTTCCCGAACACGATGACCCTCGACGAGGGCAACTACGGCTTCTCGTATAGCACGACTGACGGCGTGATCGTCAGCATCGGAGATGACAGCTCCGGCCCCAAATACTTCTCTGGTAACAGGGCGACGGGTGTCGGACTGATGTACAAGGCCTTCTCTGGGGGAAGCATCTCGATCTGCGCGACAAACAAAGCAGAAGAGGAGGCGACTCTTTCTCTAATCATGACCAAGCCATAGGCCCAATTGTACCATGAGTAGCCACGAAAATAACGATATGAAGAGGATTAGTATAGTCATGAAAGTAACGAAACAAAGAGAAATCACCGCCTGTCAAAGCTTGATCATCCTCCTCAGCAACCCGAACATTGGGGAATAAATTGTCTTTCCTACATAGAAGAGATATAACGCAGGTGCTCAAAAGACCTCTAATTTGGTCGCTATGCACCCCAGTGACTCGAGGCTACAACAGCCTAAATACGGAAGCTCATTCCTCATTTTCCGAAATTTTCGATTTTTACGCATTTCCACAACTTTGAGCCATTCGTGAGGGGCGTATTTCTATAACTATAATCAGTAAGCACTTTACAAAAGCCTTTATATAAAGCTTCCTGCGATTCAATAAAGCTCCATCTAAGCTTGAAGTGCTCGTAATTAAATAGCGATAATATTCAAAATTGAATTACTTTAATCTATTAATATAAAATGGAGGATCGCGATTTAGAAGCTCAAAATACTAATATTAAAATTTTCGTATTTCTTTGCGAATTATGAAAAATATTATCTTAGATTTAGATATTTATACCAGCTATCCCTATATCTTCTAGTATAAGCTTTAAATAGCTAAGATAAAAGCTATAAAGATATTTTTATTTTTCTCTATAGATTTAATTTATCAAAATCCGAAAATTTCAATATTAATATTTTAAAATTCTAAATTGTGATTTTTAATAATATTCTAATAACTTTAAATAATTTAATTTCGAATAATTATCATTATTTTATTATAAATATTTAAAACCTAAGTGCAGCTTTATTGGATTATAGAAAAGTTTTATATAAAAGTTTTTATAAAACCTATTTTAAAATAAAATGGAAGGTATATATATATTTTAGAATAGATATATTAAAATTATCGTCTCTAAATTAAAGAAATACCTAAAAACGAAAATTTTAAAAAATAAAGAAGAAACTTCTATATTTAAATAAAAAGATTATTTTATTATATATATATATATATATCGCTAAGATCGTTAATATAAAGATAATTATTTAAAGAAAATAGCTATTTTACTAATTTTTGCTATTTATAATTATCGTTGAATTATTTCAACCTTTAAAGTTTATAAATTGAATATAATAATAATATATTTTAACGATATAATTTATTCCTAAAAAAATTATTAAAGCATTATTAAATCACTACTAAAATCTTACCTATATTTTTTATATTATAAGATTTACTTTTAAGGATATCATTAAACCTTTTTTTATAAATAAAAAAATATTACGATAATATTTTTTATATTTTAAATTTTAGCTTTATAAAGAGATTATTTATTTAAATAATATATAAATCGCTAATAGAATATATTTCTAATTTTCCGCATTATAAATCTATTTTTAAAGATATTACTAAAATTAAATTTTATAATTTTACAAAAAAAAGCCCTATATATAAAAAAGCCTTTTATATAAAAATTAGCCCTTTATACGAAAATTAACTCTATATATAAAAATTAGGCTTTTATATAAAAAACCTAATTTTTTTCCTTTTTTAGAAAAAAAAGAATATAAGGTTTTATTAAATAGAGAGCTTTTTTAAAAAAAAATTATAAAATTAAATTTTAATAATATCTATAATTTAATTATACTTTTAATTTAGTATAATTCTTTATGTAATGAGATTTTTAAAAATAGATTTATAAAAACAATATTAGTAATATTCTATTAATAATTTTATAATATTTATAAAAATATATTTATAATATAAAGAAATTAAAAGATTTTTTATTTTTATTTTAAATAATAATATTTTATTATATATATATTTATATATTTATAGTAAAAAAAAAGTTTTAATTTCTTTATATTATAAATATATTTTTATAAATATTATTAATATTAATATTATATTTTATAAATATTTTTTAAATAAAAAGCTTTTTATATATAATAGATTTTCAAATATATAAACTTTTTAAAATAAAGAAATATTTTATATATAAAAGATTTCTTTAAATATATATATCAATTTAATACTATATAATATAATATAATATAATTTACATAATATTTTTAATATTAATAAAATCGATAAAATTAAAATTATCAATAATTTAAATAAATTTTAATAAATAATTTTATTTAAAAGTTTAAATCGATTATATTTATATTAATTTAAATTTAAAAAAGAAATAGAATACTTTATTAATAAATATAGCTATAGTATATATATTTTAATAAATATACTATATAATAATAGAGATTATTTATCAAAATATAGTTAAATTACTAATAAAATACACTTTTAGTATCTCGTATTATAGCCCTACTTTTAGGAATATTACCAAATTAGGGATATCATCAAAACTAGATTTTATAATTTCCCAAAAAAAGCCCTCTATATGAAAACTAGCCCTTTATACAAAAAATCGCTCTCTATATAAAGCCCTTTAAATAAAAATTAGCTCTCTATACGAAAAATCGCCCTTTATATAAAATTCGTAAAATTCGTAAAATTCGTAAAATTCGTAAAATTCGTAAAATTCGTAAAATTCGTAAAATTCGTAAAATTCGTAAAATTCGTAAAATTCGTAAAATTCGTAAAAT